>JAHWFP010213584.1:0-65219 GCA_023313725.1 Lithobius niger
CAGTTCTTGTACAAAAAAATGAGGGGTGATGGTCGGTAAGAAGGTATCTAATTTGGTTTTGAAGAGATTGGTATTGTCCCTAGGCAGACGGTTCCAGGTGCTGCAAATCCGGAAAAGAAGAGAGAGTTCTCGGTTTTTGGAAGTGCAGCGGCGTTGAAAGATCTTGAACCCGTTGTTTCTAGTTTGTGGGTTGTTATTGAGGACAAAAAGGGGTTTATTTGTGTTTGAGGGAGAGTGCAGGTGGTTGTAGGTAAAGATGAGATCGCCTCGGATTCTGCGGTATTCGAGGGTGGGGAGTCGGAGAGCGTTCAGGCGTTCAGTGTAGGAGAGGTGACGGATGGAATGGACTTGTTTTGTGGCTCTTCTCTGGAGTCTCTCGAGTTTGTCGCGGTCGGATTCAAATCTGATCCACCAAGCAGAATTAGCGTACTCAAGGATGCTACGAACAAGGGAGCGGTAGAGCAAAAAGAATGTACGTTCGTCAAGAACAGAGATGGAGTTCCGGATGATAGCAAGCATCCGATAGCCTCGTCTGGTAATGAGGTCAATGTGTTGAGAAAAGGTGAGTTTTTGATCGATGAGCACACCAAGGTCTTTCTGGAAGTCTGTGTTTAATTGGGGGTCCATCATCTTGTATAGTATACTGGTGTAAGGTGGTGGGATGGCCGAAGCACACTTTGTTTCGTTGAGGTCCATGTTCATTGCCTGGACCCATTGAGTGAGTTTGTGGATGTTGGATTGAAAAGCAGTGGGGTCATCAGGGGAGATGACTGGGGCAACAAGTTTGGTGTCGTCCAAGAAGATGCAGCTATTACATGTAAGGCAGTCAGGTAGGTCATTAATGAAGATAATCAAGAGGAGGCCGGCGAGGACACTTCCCTGTGGGGCTCCACTGGTAACACTGCCGATTTTAGAAGGGTGACCGTTGATGACAGTGCATTGAGTTCTGTTTGTGAGAAAAGCAATAAGCCACTTTAGGAGGTGGCCAGAGATGCCTACGGTGGTTAAGCTTGGTGATAAGGATGTCATGGGGTATGGTGTCGAAGGCCTTAGCGAGGTTAAAGTAAGCGGCATTTACCTGTGATCCACCTTCGGTCCATTCAGTTCCAATGTTGTTAGGTTATTGCCTAAACCTAAACCCACATAGCGGAGGTTTGACCTCCTACCCAATCCATGTGTTCATTAACGAGACGGGGTTTGAATGGCACAGAGTCAAGCACTGACGTTCAGCCATTGCTTGCCTATATACACTTTATTAGCAACGGAGGACGCCACCACAACGGTGGCTACAATAAGCCTTATGACAGTTAGGGATGCACCAAATATTCGGTAATTATACGGTATTCGGCCTATTCGGCCAAAAATACATGTACTCAGTATTCGGCCGAATACTGATTTTGGCCGAATAGTGATATTCGGTATTCGGCCGAATACTGAAGTTGGCCGAATAAGGATATTCGGTTTTTGGCCGAATAGTGTTAAAATTTGTTTGTATTCGGCCGAATATTTTTTAGTATATATTTACGCAATTGTGTTAATGTAAGAACTTTTAGCTAAGCATTTAGTTTTAGGTGTGTGAGGAATTGTATTCTGACATTTCTAAAAGAAGGAAAAGCGATCAAGTATGTTTTAAATTACAGATATTCGGTTAAGTATTCGGCCGAATCATTCGGTATTTGGCCTATTCGCCACAGAATCGAATAATTCGGTATTCGGCCGAATATGTAAATTGTTTGGTGCCGAATATTCGGTATTCAGTATTTGGTAGTTTAACTATTCGGTTGTATATCCAGTATTCGGCAAGGTGAGTATTCGGTTATATATTCGGTATTCGGCAAGTTAAGTATTCGATTGTGTATTTGGTATTCGGTATTCGGCAAATTATCGCTGACAATATGGCTTGCCACCCCGAATAATCCGACTATCTCCTGCAATTACGAAATAACACTAGCGCTAGTGGTTTTGCGCATTATCTTAACGAAAGTGTATTTCGAAAATGCATCAACAACGATGAAAAACATTCTATTCTTCCATGGTCCTGCGAAATCTATGTGAATTCTGTGGAACACACCTAGGGGACTATCCCAAGCATGTTTTTTACCATGTACATCACTTTCTTTCGTCAACTGGTATGAACTACAAGTTTTTACGAGATTCTCAAGATCGTTATATATCTGAGGCCAGCACACCAGAGATCTAGCGAGCGATTTTATGTGTCCCCAGTGTCCCCAGTGTGCCCCAAATGCAACTCGCTCAGAACTTGTTTACGCAATACCTCAGGGATTACTAAGCGTATACCCCAAAATAAAAGCGTTCTGATCTATGGAAAGCTCTAATTTCTGTGCTAGAAATGGTTGCAATGCATCATTCTCCATTTTATCAGGCCAGCCATCCCTTGTATACCGCATGACTGTCGTCAAAACGGGATCAAGTCTTGTACATTTTTCCAGCTTCTCTGGTAAAATAGGCAATGTGTTAATCGTCTCCAAGTTCATGACTCTCCAACCTGGGACCTGCATGGAAGTTGGTGTATACGGTGTCGGCATTCTGGACAGGTAGTCTGCCGTTAAATTAAGCCTTCCAGGGATATGTTGTAACTCAAAAGTGTAGTCATTTAAATACAGTTCCCACCTTTGAATTCGGGCGGCCGCCATAACAGGGATGGACACTTTGTTGCCAAATATCCACAGCAGTGCTTGTTGATCAGTTTGTAGGACAAATTTCCTTCCATAAACGTATTGATGAAGTCTTTTCACCCCAAATACCGCCGAAAGTGCTTCTTTATCAAATTGGGCACACTCAATTTCTGCCTTACTTAAGGCCAGTGAAACAAACGCAATAGGCCTGTTTTCACCACTCGGCAGTGTATGCATCAAACTTGAGCCGATTCTAACTAGCGACGCATCACAAACAAGCTTAAGTGGTAAAGCAGGACCATAATGCATCAGCACGTTTGCCTTATGAAAAGCTTCCCTAGCCTCACAGTGTTTTGAACAGGCAGTAGTCCATTCCCACGTGATTTTTTGTGACAGCAGCTTATTTAGCGGAGCTAAAATTGTAGCTAGATGAGGAATGAACTTTGAATAATGATTTATAAAGCCAAGATATGACTTTAATTCTTGACTGTTTGGGGGTCAAGGGCTCGTTTAATTGCATTAAGGACTTTAGGCTGATTTGAGACTCAATCTTTATCAAGTTGGAAACCCAAGTACTAGACTGGTTTAGTTTGCATTTTGACTTTTTGACCTTAATGCCGTTATCCTGCAGAGCTTGCAAGACACCCAGGAGAGTTTCATCGTGCCCTCTTCCCTTGCCTGCGGTGAGGATATCGTCCACGAACGGTGAAGCCAGTGGGTTATCCTTGAGGACACGCTCAATTTGCTTCTGAAAAATTCCCGGACTGCTTGCAAGGCCAAACGGAAGTTTTTGCTACTGAAACAACCCCTTACAAGCAAGTGTTAATAGTTAACCTCTTCACTACCACACACACGACCCGTACGTGCATAAAACGCTGCTATCTCCTACCACACCTGTTTGTTTGGCCTTGTCAAATACAAAGCACACCAAGCGTGGTCGGGCCCAACAATACTTTATCTTTTACTGGTAGGATGCAGAAAGAGGATAGTTGTTGGCCGTGACGTCACAGATGATTTAGCCAGTGAAATTCCACTTTGTTTTCAGCCATTCACATGCCACGTTGGATGCAACAATGCGGCCTTCTGAAGAGCGGCGCGATCAAGCTTTCCTACTTGAATAACAAACGTGCGTTCGCCTCGTTTTTCTGCTGGTTTTAGTACATTTCGGTTAGTTTGGCTGTAATTACATGGAATAAAAGCAGTGGAAAGTGATATTTGTTTGCGTGAACCTTTCCAGAAGAGGATCAGATCTATCGTAAGTGACTGTGACTTTACATGCCGCAATTTCCAGCTCGGCGTAAGCGCACTAGCTCTGGTTAGGCCTCACGAAACTGGTTTGTTTACATTTGCCAAGATTGCAGCGACTGCACTTTTCTAAATTTTTACAGCAAAACTGTAGCGTAAAAATGAAAAAAACAACAGCAGTGACTCAGAATATGTACCAGAAGAGGAGCACGTTGATTTTAGTGACTCTGAATTGTCTGATATATCCGATATTGACGACGAAGCTAAATCTGTAGACGGTTGGACTTACGTAAGCAACCCATTTTGTGATGCACGTGTTCAACAATTGCATCAATTAGAAAGTAATTACGATTTCCATCCTGCAATGGTTTTAGATAGCTTGACTTCAGCCAGAAAGTGTTTTGAAGCATTTTTTTTGTATGTGGTGAAACTTTTATGTGCAATTGTGCATGGACAAATAAACGAGCAGACATGTTCTATGAACAAACAGACAACCCAACATTCAAGGTGTATGGCTTAAAATGGTATCCTGTCACAGTGGATGAAATGTATGTATTTTTTGCCTTTGTGTTTATCATGGGGGTGGTCCATTTACCCGAAATAAGTGATTACTGGTCTAAAAGTGTTCTGTGTAGTGGGCCAAAGTGCTTTACCACCTGAGTTATGAGCCGAAACCGTTTTCAGTCTATTCTGAAATTTTTACGAGTTTCCTACTTTGGCTAAACACAATGCACCCCTTACTTGGCTTGGTCAATACTTGGCCTTGTTGAAAGAAGTTTGCCAATTGTTGGTGGACCCGGGAGAAAATCTTGCTGTAGACGAGTGCCTGATGTTGTACAAAGGTAGATTGCATTCAGGGGTCGTAGAGTTCCTACTTTTTTCTTATTTCCTACTTTTTTGTATTCGTTCCTTATTTTCGTACTTTTTTTTCTGTTTTGAGATGTACTTCCTACTTTTTTCAGCTACGCTTATTTTATAAATTTAAGTGTAAATTAGTGACATAACGTATAAGATTTGAGTTCAATAAAGAGATAAATAAGGCACGAACTTCGTTGACGTACTTAACGGTCCCTTAGCTTGTTTACAAGCAACGAGGCGTTCTGCGCGTGTGCTGAGAAAAGCATCACTTCCGGTTCCGCATAGTGAGCAACGGTTTCGTTTTCGCAAGTCCACTGTCAAGGTGAGAACGTTGCTCGATCTGTGCTCAAGCCAAGGATAAATTTTGGGGTAAGTGCTTAGCCTGCTATTAGGTTTCATTTTCAACTGCTTAAATTTTGTACTAGCTGCTGTTTGTAATTTCGTTTTTCGGTACCATGAATGTGTATAAAGAATGTAAGTGTTCTGTATTGGGCTTGCTGAGGCAGCTGTTAGTGATGATACACCAACGGAATGGTTTTATTGCACATTTATTTATATCCAGTTTATAAAGCGTCAACTACGAGAAAATCTTAGGAAGGTTAATGAGCTAGAATTGTGTTTAGCAGTATTTCATTGGTCTAAGTGTAACCGTAAAAAATATGTACTACCACTGCAGATACGTTATATTAGGCACGTTGTTGGCCGTGGCCACTGCCATTTCCCCCTTAAATCATCGCGGGTCAAAATTTTTTATGTTGATTTCGGGTCCTACGACAAAAATTTAATTAGTATTTTCGAGAAATCGTGACCGATTGTAACAATCCAATAAGACCATTTTAACCAGCTCGAAACAAATTTTTATGGCTTAGGCCCTATATTTCAAGACTATCTCAAAACGACTTTGGAGTTAGGGTGTTTTTTAATGCCTTTTAGCGTCGTCGTCCTCCCTCCAACCACCCCCCGTCTTTACAGCCATGCTGATATTGGGAAAACATTTAACAGAGGTGCAGTCTTGCTGAAGAGAATGCTTATATTTCACGTCTCGGTGGAGATTATTACAATATTGTCCGTAATTTGGGTATTTTTTTCAGTGAGAATAAATGAAAAATCTTTTAAAGTGCTCAGAAAAAAGTGTAGCTACTAAAAATTCTAGAATTCTAAATACGACCTTGTCAGGCTCCCCCCCCCCCCCCCAACAAAAAAAAGCTATGGTCAAAAGCTATTTTTTTTATTGGTGCCTCACATTGCTGCTGCTCCCATTGGGGTCTAGTCATTTACTAAATTTTTGTTAAAGGTGGCCCCCTTCATATTATTATATGAAGATATTCAAAGTGAAAAGATGTACGGTATTTTTACGACGTTCACGGCCTCCATGCAAATTTGGTGAGTGGCTTTCTACATGTATCATTATTTAAGAAAGTCTAGCAAGCAAGTAAAAAAAAATTCTCTAGGCGTATGTATTGTCCTTCCTAGCTAGGCTATATTTATGACTACTCGTGAAACGAGTAAGCTCTTACTGTTATTAGGCCCTGATTTAAACTGAGGGGTTCCTTATTTTTACCTACTTTTCAGTGAAAAATTCCTTATTTTTCCTTATTTATGTCTTACGAAATTCCTTATTTCCTACTTTTTTCCGCCCAAAACCCACTATGAACCCTGTGCATTTTAGGCAATATATAAAAGACAAGTGGTCTAGGTTTGGTCTAAAACTGTTTTGTTTCTGCCTGAGTGCAGAAGATATGTGGGGTTACACCTGTAACTTTGCTTTGTACATTGGGAAGGATTTGTACACAATTTCTACCCTGCCCGATTCCAACACACTCCCAGTTTCAGAATGCGTTGTGGTGTATTTAGCTGAGCGACTTCTTGGACAGGGTAGGCACATTGTTGTTGATAACTGGTATCTGTCTACAAGACTGGCAACTTATCTCTTGGGCAAAGACACGTATGTTACTGGAACCATCCGTAAAAACCGTGGTGTGCCACATCTGGTAGACGAACTACTCGAAAAGGAGCAGTCCTGTTTTATTTACAATGGAGACCAGTTATTAGTAAGGTACAGTGAGAAAAGAGAAGTTTTTGTCCTCACAACCAGATACACAGCTGGAATGTGTGAAAAAACTCGCTATCCTGCTGATGGTAAAAGAAAACATGTGCAAAAACCACAACATATAGAACACTACAATTTCCTTATGGGCTTTGTTGATGCAACGATCTTGCCTCAAGATCTCGCCCCATATAATCCTGCTAGGAAATCATACACATGGTTCAAAAAGTTTGGAATCCATATGACTTCAAGGATTCTTCTAAACGGGAAAGTGGTGTACAAAAACGTATACGGAACAAAAACACACATGAAAGATTTCATTCTGCAAACTTGTCATGAACTGCTTGACAGATACAGTCCAGGTTACCGTGAGTTGGTAAAAGTAGTTGGAAAAAAAGAGAAAAACAACCCTTTTCGAACAGCCCTTTTTTGAAGAATTAGCAACTGCACGGCAATGGGGACGAATTTAGCATGCACGTTTTGACGAATTAGCAAAACTGCATGACAATGACAAATTAACAACTTCCCTGTTTTGAACGGGAGGGCCACCGGGCCAGGCACTGTTGTAAAAATGCTACTCTAATGCACCGCAGCGTGAAAAAGACGAATTGGAAGATCTCATGGGGGGGGTTCATGCGTGAGCGCGTGTAAATGACGAATTAACAACAACATTTTGAAAATTGGGGAGAAAGGAAGCCTCCCCCCCCCGGATTTTGAACCGTACTCCTATATGAGTATTTTTTTTGCAGGTTTTTTCTACAGTGGTGTTGCTATTTTTGTCATTTTTCACCCGTGCGCGTATCTTTTTCACGGGGAGGGGATACGATTTTGCAGCGCATGGGGATACAAATCCCTGGGACGAGCGGTGGGTATAAAAGGTGGGAACAATTCCGTAGATCTTTATATCTACCATGGCTGCCAAGTACGATGTGGTTTCGAGGTTCCAGTGCAAGAAATGCTAGGTTGAGTTTTTATCGCGGGAAGAGGTGGAAAATCATTTGCAGAAGCCTTGCGTGGTAAACTTTACTTGTCTCGATTGCGGAGGACTCGTGTCTTCCTACGATGAATTCTTGGTGCACTACGACCGATGTGATGGATAAATAATTACGCCCGAAAAAATCAAGTTTGGCGGTATATATTACTGCGAAGCCTGTTGGAAGTATTTTCCCGATTTGGAACGAGCTACGGTTCATACCAGAATTTTCCATTCGTCTCTTCCGATAAACGAAGAGATGATTTTGACATCGAAAGATAAAAAAAAAAGGACCAACGATGATCGACGAAGAAGAAGAAAATCACGATCTTCCAATGTTGGACATTGAGATTTTCCCGTGCCAGTATTGCGAGAAGACGTTCACGAGGAAGAGTTATAAACCGAGGCACGAAAGGCGTCACGAAGGAAAGTGTAACATAACCTGCAAATCGTGCAGTGATACTTATTCGGCCGGTCTCGCTTATAAACGGCACAAGTGTGGCGGGGCTGTAAAACAACGTGGAAAGGAAATTGGAGAGTCTTCGAGAAAGAGACTGAAATTGTCTTTTCCTAAACTCAAACGATTGTTGAGGAAAGGATAGTTTCTCGAATGCCGGCAAATTTCAACCTCGTAGTAAACAACGTCAGATCTCTAGTGGTACCTATAATAGAGGATACCAGAATTGACTGGGCTTTGTCCTACATGATTCACGATTTGAAAGACAAGACGGAAGTGACCGACGATACTGTACTCGAAGTGAGACCGTTCAGTTTGGATTTAGGAGGTTTCGATCTCGTGCGTGATGCTTTCAACAATTGCTTCATGATTTTCAAGCGGGATTTTACGTCGGATGAAATCCACTACGAACCCTTGATTTTGTTGGAACTGTACGAGGATAAATGTTGGAATCTTTTAAAGCGATGTCAACATCTTATGGTAAACATAAAACCTCAAATCAGATTACGCATTCTCTTCGAAAAAGCAACAGATAATACGGAAACTATTAAAGCTTATTTCAATTCCAACCTGACCAGAGTGGGAAGCAAGGAGGTTCTCTCCGAAATGTCAAACAAGATTCTGCATAGTATTGGACAGTTTGCCGTAAAAGGAAGTGGATGGGTTGTCAAGCAATGCGTGTGCACCGAACTATGTGTTGGAATCTATAGGTCATTTGCCGGAAAAGATCATGTGCCACTTCCCGACAATCTGAAAACAGGCCCCGATATGCTGGTCAACGTGCGTAGTGAGGATGATAGATGTTTTGTGTGGTCCGTGTTGGCTAGTATACACCCTGTCCCATCTCCGCAACACGACTGGGATACAAAACATTACATCTCTCATGCGCACAAGTTAGTTGTTGGCATGTTCGATAAATACCCCGTTCCTTTATCCAAAATAGCGGCGTTCGAAAAAGCCAACAACATTCTGTATCTGTTTTTGGTTTCGAGGAAGATGAACCTTGCATTTATCGTGTGAGTTCCTTAGTTGAAAGTAAATATCACGTCGACTTGCTTCTTCTAAATGGCCACTACGTGACGATAAAAGATTTCAACAAATTCATCGCATGTTTCAACCCTCAAAAGCGCTTGAAGTATTTTTGCAGGCATTGCCTACATGGTTTTCAAACTCATTTCAGGTATGAAAACAACCACCTTCCTTCTTGCAAGGGAGTTCCATTTCAAAAGACCTCGTTGCCCGACAATGACGTTATCCAGTTTAAGAATTTTAAGAACGAACTTAAAAGATTGTACATAGCCTATGTGGACTTTGAAGCGGCGCTCCATCCAGTCTCCAGTTGCGATGGAAACGATACATACACCAGAGTTAACCACATACACCAAGCTTGCAGTTTTGCCTACGTAATTGTGGACCACTTAGGCGGAGTGTTTTCTAAAAAGTTATACAGAGGAGTAGACTGTGTGAAGGTTTTATTCGAGTCTATATTAGAGGAGCAGAAAAAAATCGTGGTTTACGTGAATTCCCACAAGCAAAGGATGAAACGTTTAACCAAGGAACAGTGGTTGCTCTACAAAACAGCTGCGGTGTGCGATCTTTGCAAACACGGTGCATTTACCCCACCCAAAGCAAAGTATAACGGGTTTTCGAAAGTAAGAGACCACGACCACATCACTGGTGAATATAGAGGTGCCGCGCACAGCAAGTGTAACTTTTCTTACACTTCGAACAAAAACATAGCGGTTGTTATGCATAATTTGAAAAATGCGACAGTCATTTCGTCGTGAAAGCTTTGAATTCATTTAAAGATTTGAACGCTCTGCATAATGTCAGGATCATCGCTAAGAACAAGGAAAGAATCAGCAGCATGAAATTGGGTGGTTTTACATTCATAGATAGTCTAGCATTTATGACAGCATCGTTGGAAACTCTAGCTTCGAACTTGAAGCGCTTCGACATCATGGACAAGCTTTTCGAAGGTGACTCGATGGAGCTCGTACGAGGTCTTAGGCAAAAAGGTGTGTTTCCATACGAATACCTGACAAACGTGGAAGTGTTTGAGGAGAAGCGTTTACCTCCCATGTCGGCATTGCCTCGTTGTTGAAAGGAGCGATCTGCTCCGAATCTTATCAACACACGATGAAGATTTGGGATTTAGGCCAATGCAAAACGTTCGGAGATTACCGCGACCTGTATTTATGGACGGACGTCGGGCTTTTAACCAATGTCTTTGAAAACTTTAGAGCGACGAGTTTGGCTAGTTACGGATTGGACCCCTCCCATTACATTTCTACACCCTCCCTATCTTGGGACGCGGTGCTCAAGAGGACGGGAGTGTCTTTGTTTCTCTTCACTAATATTGACATGCATCTTATGGTGGAAAAGGGTATAAGAGGCGGTGTCTCGTTTATAGCTAGAAGGTACACTAAAGCCAACAACCCGTATATACCATCTACCTTCGACCCTGATAAAAGGAATTCTTACATTACACTTTTGGACTTCAACAACTTGTACGGTTGTGTAATGTGCGAGTATCTACTCACTGGAGAGTACGAATGGGTGCCGGAAGACGAGCTCGAGGATATAAATCTCGATAATTACGGAGATCGGAGTGATACGGGGTTGATATTAGAAGTGGACTTGGAATACCCGGAGATGCTTCATGCATCGCACAATGATTTTCCGCTAGACCCGGAGCACATGAAAATCACAAAGTCTATACTTTCTCCTTTCAACCGTCGGGCAATCGAGGACTTGCGGTTAACGTACAGCAAAGGTCTGAAGCTAACCACTAACCTTCACTCAAAGACAAACTATGTGGTGCACTTATAGAAATTTGAAATACTACATCTCTCTCGGCATGGTTCTCAAGAAAATACACAGAGCGAACAGTTTTAAGCAAGCCCCTTGGCTGAAACCTTACATAGAGTTTAACAGCGACAGTAACGATTTTGACAAAAACCTCTACAAACTGCAAAATAATTTGATTTTTGGTAAGACGATAGAGAAGAAACGCAAGAGAAACAACGTCTTGATAGCAACGACGAAAGAGAAAGCTATCAAGTACGCATCTCACCCCCGCACCACGAGTTTCACTTCTCTAAGCGAGGATTTGGTAATTTTTACAAAGACGCCAGCAAACATCATCTTGGACAAACCCATCGTGGTTAGGTTTAGCGTCTTGGAACTGTCAAAGTTACTAGTCTACCAGTTTCACTATGACCACATGATGAAAAAGTACGGACCGGAGAAATGTAAACTCCTAGTTACGGATACTGATAGCCTGTGTTATTCGATAGAAATGGAAGATGTTTTCAAAGATATGGAAGACGTTGCGTCGTTGTTCGATATGTCAGACTACCCCAAAGACCATTTTCTACACTCCAACATCAACAAAAAAGTATCGGGAAAGATGAAAGACGAGAGCGCGGGTTGCCCAATTTCTGAGTTTGTAGGTTTAAAGTCAAAGCTCTACGGCATTTTACAATCGGATGGAAAGAACAAAATGGCTTGCAAAGGCATTAAAAAAACAGCGCAAGTCGTCCACGAAACGTACAAGAATATGCTGTTTAATAATAGCATCGTAAGAACTCTATGGTCTTACGTTCGTTCAAACTGAAAACTGTCACCATCAACAAGTTGGCTTTCAGTCCCTACTATGACAAGAGATGGGTCTGCGACGATGCAGTCAGTACTTTAGCTTATGGGCACGTGAATTCAGCTTAAACTATTTATATTATCCGTCCAGCTGTTGTACTTGGAGTCATAGCCCTTCCATTTAATGAAATAAAGCATTTTTCCGTCTTTTCCCCTCTTTTTACGTAATACTTGCTCCACTAGAAGTAAATCTGGAACTTGGGTTTTTTGAATTTTCTGTTCGTAGAAACCTCCGAGCACTGCTTCACCCGACTCGTCCTTTAAAAGATATGTAACTGGTTGGGTTTTTTGCACTTTACGGATCGTGAAGACTTCGTTGGTAAAATTTTGCAAATATCCTTTTTCGAAAATTTTTTTAACTTTAGATATCCTGACTTTATTTCCTACAGCAAATTTGGGGTTCTTTAACAGTTGTTTAGGGCTAGTTTGTCTCAGCAATGGTTCGTGTTGTCTGGTTACTTCCCTAGGTTTCAGTTTTGTGGTGGAATGAACCGTGTTGTTGTAATGCGAAACCAACTCGTCTATAATGTGTATCCACTTGTAATTCCCCTGCCTGGTGAATCTTTTCCACATTCGAGTTTTCAGCGTTCTGTTGAAACGTTCTCCACGCTCACTTTCTTCTCAGAGTACGTAGAGTACATGTTGATGTTATAGCGCCTAAGTAGCGCTTTGAAGTCTTTATTGTAGAACTCACTACCTAAATCGACTTGTAAATTTTTAGGGGCGGTCGCTCCTGAGAGTATCTTCCTGAAAGCTTCGGTAACATCTAGACTGGTTTTAGATTTAAGGGGAATGGCCCAAGCAAACTTGGACATGACATTAATGCAGGTCGGTAGGTAGTTAAACCCTTTATTTAGTTTAGCATACGGTATCATTTCCACCAAGTCAGCCTGCCATAGATCATTCAGGCCCAGTACAATCACTTTCCGTCTTGGAAAATTTTTCCGCGTTGGTTTGTGAAGTTCGTTTACGAGTTGATCCATTTTTTTTATTCCTATCCCGAACCTGAGTTTTGTTTTCATGATTTTCTTAACGATGGCAGGGCTAATTTATCTCTCCACGCCAGAGAAGGATCCTCTCTCACTCTTTGAGCTTTTGAAATTAGAAGTTCATCGGCGACGTGTCGATCTTTTAAATCCGAGCTTTCGGCGTAAGCTATATCGTGTTCCTTGCACGCTTCGTCTAGTTTATTTATTCCAGGATCTCTTCGTGCCAGTCACATCTTCAGATTAGTTCCCGGGCCGCAGTATTGATATCCTGGTAAATGCATTTCAACGGGCAATTATCTATGATTTTGTTCACGAGTCCCTTTCCCAATTTTATGAAGTAAGCTTTTTTTGTACCACATACATCGCAAAACACTATCTCCATCGGTCTGTTGTTTCGTGAAGGTATAGAAACTGGGGTGTCGATTCGTTAGAAGTCGAACTTTTATATTTTATAGAATATTCCATATTGATTTCTTTACGGTTGCTCTTTTTTACTATAGTACAATCTTTTTTCATTCCGAGTATATCTCTTTTTAAAAAAAAAAGACATCATGGATTCCTGTTCAATTATGCTCTCCGGCAAAGACTGTGATTTGAGAATTAATCTAAACACTCCCATTCATTTGGACTCTGAAAAAAATTACGAATTGGCCCTGCGTAATTTAGACACGTACAACAGCATCCACAACATCACCTCGAAAAATAATGAAATTCATTACACGACCGATGCTGGTGCGACCTGGCACAAAGTGTTAGTCACCCCGGAGGCTTAAAAAATCGAGGACTTGAATAAATTTCTCAAGTCGGCGATCGATGCGAATGGTCACAACAAGGATGCCAACACGATTCTTCCGAATTTAAACACTTTAAGAACTGACTTGATAATTACCGATCCGAATTACGGATTATCTTTTTCGGGTGACAAGAGTTTGGCTCTAGTCTTGGGGTTTGACTTACGCAACTACGTGAAAAGTCGAGAGAATCAAAATAACGTTGACATTATGAGTATCAATACAATTTTCGTACACGTTTATATCATAGGTAATTCGTACCTAAATAACGACACTCAGCCCACTTTATACTCCTTTTATCCCAATCCCCGCCCGGTTTCAAAATCATAGAATACCCTCATAATTTGATTTACCTCCCGGTGACAACCAAATTAATCAGAAATATAAGAGTTTGGCTCGCGTCTCAGACCAACGAGCCGTTGGATTTAAACGGTGAGACGCTCACGGTGTGTCTTCATTTGAGATCTACGAGTTAAATTAAAAAAAAAAGGATAAAATGCTCGTGTTTGGAAAAAAGGGAACGGACTCTTTCTTAATTTTAACTCCTAATAATAAAAAACAAACGGTTTGACGCGAAGAAATAAAACTTTCATCAAATTTATAACAACTCCCAGAAAGTAGTAGAAGATTACTTAAAAATCAACGAAACTTTGGTGTACGATTCATCGGTCGAGTCTTACACTTACCACGAATACAATCCTATTGTTGGCACCAATCTCAACATCGTAAATTCGGAAATTCGTATACACGTAGAAAACCAAGATTTATTTCTGCACGTTGCCAATAGTTACCTCCTGATTAAAGGGAGGTTACTGAAGGACGATGACTCGGCTTACACGGACGCTGACGTAGTCGCGTTGATTAATAATGCTCCCATGTTCCTGTTTTCTAACATCAAATACCATCTCGGTGATAAACAAGTCGACGAGTTAAATTATCCGGGGTTCGGTACTCTGATGAAGGGACTGCTCACCTACGGCTCGACGGAGCACCCGGCTTTGTTCGGCCAGTGCTGGGCGCTGGGTAGTGCGGCTTCAGTCGCTGCCGAACCAACAGACAACTTATGATACAAACAGCGGCACGCGTCCATCATCATTGAAATGACTCCCAAGGGTAGCTTTACATTCGCCATCCCTCTGAAACACGTCATGGGATTTTTCGAAAATTACGATAAGCTAATCTACGGAACTAAACACGTGCTCACACTCATGCGAGCGAGTGACACTAACACAATCTTCAAAGCAGCGGCAGCAGCCAATGGCAAAGTCGTTCTAAATAGCATCAGCTGGATAGTTCCACATGTCACTGCCTCGGACGAGCAGAAACTTAAACTCTACAATCTCATCGACCACGGAGCGACAGTGGATTTAGGATTTAGGCACTGGCATTACGATAGCTGCGTACTCCCTCAAAATACCAGCTTCACCTGGCACGTGCTGACTACTTCCGCGGTCGAAATACCTAGGTGGATAGTTTTAGCTTTTCAAACGAACAGGCTGGACTCCTTAGTCAAAATTCCTGGCATGTTTGATCACTGCAGCCTGCAAGATGCTCACGTGACTCTAAATTCCGAAAGATATCCGTTTCTCGATTTAAATACTAATTTTGCCACTGGAGAGTACGTCAGTCTGTACAGAATGGCGCAGCAATTTAGGCAGCTTTCCTACGATACCAACGACTTGAGTTTTGACTTGCTTCAGTTCAAGAAAACCTATCCTCTCGTGGTGTTGGATTGCTCCAACAGGCTTCGAGAGGCTCCGAGAGGCTTCAATCGGGAATCGTGGACGTACAAGTCAAACTGAAGTTTAGAGCAGCAGTGCCAGCTAACACTACCTGTCATGCTCTGCTCATTGGTGACAGGAAAATTAATCTAAAGTATGATAGAGGCAAAGTCGAAGTTGTTTACTAAATAATAATAATAATAAAAAAGATATGGCGCTCAAAACAAAATCTCGAAAAAAGAAAGGCGGCTTTTTGCCATTGGCATTGCTAGGACCGATTTTAGCCGGGATTGGAGGGTTTGCGGGAGGGACAGCAGGAGTGGTATCTGCCGTTAAAAAAGCACAAAACGATGCAAAAAATCTGGCTGAACTCGTGCTACATCACAAGCAAGTGGAAGGTTCTGGCTCGAAGAAAAAAAAATTAAGCAAAAAAAGAAGCAAAAAAAAAAGCAAAAAAAAATTACCCCGTGGCAGAGGTCTTTACTTAAGACCACCCAAGGTTTAATCGACTTTAATAAACCTTTAACAAACTTTGATTTAAATAGATTGGCTAGAGTAATGAAAATTCCAAAATTCAGAGGTACTTTTAGTAAAGACACGCTTCCCTTAAAACTTTGGCCTACTGGTGAAAACGGAATAGTAAACTTGGAAGACTTCCAAGATGGAGACGGAAGTCATTGGGTAGCTTATTCCACCGTTTCGGGAGAACTTTGTTATTTCGATAGTTTTGGCAACATGGGTCCTCCCCGGTCTGTGGCAAACTACTTGGGACCTTGAATAAAATACAATTACGAACGCGTACAAAACTTGGACCAGATTTGGTGCGGTCACTTTTGCTTATTTTTCCTAAGTACCTTCTCTAAGGTACGTAATTACGAAGCTGTTTTAGATAGGATAAGACGAGTCATCTATTGAAAAGTTACGTTCAAATCTAACTGGAAATACGTCTTCTGGGTGAAACTCTTCGAATGCCTCTACCGCGATGGGCAATTTTTTTCTATTACGTGAGGATTTTCGAAAATGGTAACTGTTGAATGTTCTCCCTTTACTTTCATAATGTAAAGGGCTCTCGTGCCTATTTTACATTTAGCAATTAGTGCAACACTCGGGTCGCTGCAGCAGAAAATTGCTTTATGAATTAAACCTGTAATCGTACACACGAAGCTCGAGAGAGGACCGGAATTAACAAACCAATCGCTCGTTTTTTCCAAAGGGCTTTTCATGCTGATACTGATCAGCATGAAACTGTTTTCATGCACAAATTTCTTCGTAGCCGCGTCACTCGGTAAAGCCCAGACTGTCCTCTCGGACCAACTCCAATCACTTCACTCCCTTCTCCTCTCGTCCTTTTTAATGATTATCCAAACTTATTAACTGACATCTTTTTTAAATATACGAATCACACCACCCGTCCCCCCCCTGCCCAATAATCTCTAGTGCACATGACACTGTGACTGAGTAAGGAATAAAGCAAAACAACGTGCGTTAAAGACTTGGTTTGTGAAAATACCAGACGCAACAATCGCAAAAAAAAAAAGACAACTGCCCCGACAGGGACTAGAACCCAGGACATTCGCATACTATTAATATACCCGGCTTAGTAAGCGACTGTTCTGAGTTCGAGTTCCAATCGTGACAGTTGTCTTTTCTTTTATTTTTCAGATTATTGTACCTGGTATCCTCATAAATGAGGTCTTTAATGTAGACTCTTTGCCCATCCCCCCCATTTCTTTTTTTTTGCCCCAATAAATATATTGAAAAGGAATATAAATAAACCTCAAGATGACTCAACCAACCTGGCGAACGAAACTTTCAAATCTCTTGCAAAAAAATTCGTTGAAAGTTAATAGCGATAAAGGTACAAAGATTAACAATGGTGTAAAGTTTACCTTGTCTCCTACCATACAGTTTAACTATTTAAAAGGTTCGGGACTCCCGTTTCGAACGAAAAATCAAAATATAAAGGTTGGATTTTGCCCAGCGACCCGGGAACTCAAAAATTGTTGAAAAATCTTAAAAAGTATATCTGTAAAAAACTAGAAGTCGAGTGTGACGAACAGAAACCTGTATCCTTGACTATGTTTAATTATCCTAGTTCTATGCACACGGCTTCCTCCCGTTACTCTTCTTGCGAAAAGGCAAGTAACTGCGATAAACCGCTCTGTCTTAGAACTTGGGTGTACGAGGATATTCACAAAACTAAAGGGCGACTTAACAAAAATGTTATTGACAAGCCATGGTTTAACTTGCCATGTTGTAATGCTATAACTTGACAGAAGTCACCGGGAAAATTGCTGCAGTGTACGTTACCAACGATACTCCCAGCAACGTGAAATTATGGTGCAACGTAGACTTTGGAGTAGCCCATTCCGATACTTCCAACGACAAATTCTCTGATGAAGACTTTTTGGGTTTGATATCTCTGTAAACTTTAAAAAATGTGTAAATAAAAAACGTAATGGAAATTAAAAACTATGACTTTTTCACGCCTAAGAAAGAACCTAAAAATCATCCATTTCTACCTTCAAATATCAGATGTTTAATTATAGGTCCCGCAAATTGTGGAAAAACTAACTTACTGTTTAATTTCATCTGTAACGAAAGATGGCTCGACTACGACTGGTTATTTATTTACAATAAAACTTTATGTCAAACAAAGTACAAAGCTTTACAATCTATTTGGCGAAAATGAGGAAAAAATTGGAAGGAATGTTGCATTTTTTCACGATTCACAAATAGGTTTAATTCTGCCCGAAGAACGACCCAAAATTTCGAAACCTTATCCTTTTTGACGACTGCCTTTTAGACAAACAAAATACATTGAACGGTACTTCGCTCAAGGGCGTCATTCAAACATTATTGCAGTCAGTCCTACACGAGAATTCCTAAACAAGTAGTTACAGACAATGCGTATTTATTAATCCTTTTCCCCGTGGATGAGTTAAATTTAAAACCTGTTTACGAGAATCACGTTGCCCCTGACATGGAATTTTCAGACTTTAAAATGCTGTGTAGAACATGCTGGAAAAAGCCTTATGGGTTTTTATCAATTAACAAAACGTTAAATGAGAGTAGGTATAAACGTTCGTTTTTACCTATTAAACAAAAGAATAGATACAAAACGAGAAATCACAAAACTCAAAAAACGTTTAACTAAAAAGTTTTTAAATCGACGTTTGGGTTAGAGAGAGCAAGAAGAATCGTTAAAAGAATTTTTTAAACCGGTAGTAAGCACCCTGAAACCGAGACCGGTGATCGGTGCAGCCACACAAACTACGCCTATTAAAAACACTCTTGCCACGCAAACTATCCCAATTAAAAACACTCTAGCCACACAGACGATCCCGATTAAAGCTTACAAATATGAAGAAAGTGATGAGGATGACTACGAAGCATTGGGTTTATCCCCGTCGCCTTTCCAAGCGTTACTCCTGCTGAGAAGACATTGTCGACCCCTCTCAATTTTATTCTCGCCAAATATTCAAGTCCGGTTGAAGCTCCTGTAATGCGAATTCCTCCCGACACCAAAACCAAATACGCCTCTACGAGCACTGGTCCTAAACTCATCCCTACATATTCCGCGGTGCAAGCTAGACGCATTTCTACCCCACCTGAGCTTCCTAACATCACAACACTAAGGTCCCTCTGTAGTTTGTTACCTGGTCAAAATATTGGAGACACTGCTAAATATTTCTTGATCAAATTTTTCGAAAATCCCCAAGACAGTGACCCAGTATTCAGATTACACTATGATAAGAAAAAAGGTGAGCTGACCTTCGGTAATAAAATCATTAAAATCTTTGAGAATGATGTAGTGGTTGATGGGGAGCAATACGTAGGAAGACGCGGGCTTTGGAATTTGCTAGTTTTCAAAAATTTGAAAGAAACTACCCTCACGCCGGAAGTTAAAGCAACTTACGCGGCCATGTTAAAAAATACTAACACGATTTATCAGAACAACGACCCGAAAACTAACAAACCCAAATCTAATCGTAGCGCCAAGTACAAGACTGTTATCGCTTCGATTTGGGAAGACATGAAGAAAACTGGGATGGGCATGGTCAAAAAAGCGGGTTATTCGAGTCGAGTGGATTATAAATATTACGATAGCCCTAATGATTTAGTTAAAAGATTGAAACTTTTGTACAAATCTAGTTTAGCCGGGCACGACGGGCATAGAAATGAAATGATTAAATTTTTATCAGAAATGCAGCAAAGACAAATCATAAGTTCTCACGAGAAAAGAATAGCTTATCAAAATTTAAGTTTGGGTGGACTAAAACATGAAACAGTTTTTTCCTTAAGTTAAGCATTAAAATTCAATAACGGAAATCATTTTGCAATGCTTTTCACTTCTTTTGTACACTACGTAAACTACAATATTCAACTGCAACCAATTCTCTAGGCACAGTCGAAGTTAAAGTACTTGCGTAACTTTCAGGCATAAAATCAAAGGTAGCACGAGGCCCCTTCATACGCCAACGTTCTGATTGACGGTCTTTTCCCTGAGCCAGATGGACAGCTGGACGAATACCCCACCATAGTCACTAAATATATTGCGTTCCCAGTCACCACGACACTGTGGCCTGTTGAGATTGGCTGCAGTATTCTATTGTTGGATACGTATATACAAAAGAAATAAAAATACTGCTCGTAAAATCCGTTATTTGCACGCGTAAAAAAATTGAAACTCTTTTATTTTGAAAAATACTAAAAACTGCAAACATTTGTTGCTTTTTTTATGAAAAAATGAACGAAAAGTGTAAAAAAGAGTCTAATTTTTTAAAACATTTAAAAGTAAACTTTGCCTAAACTTCAAATTCTTGTTTACTTTGAAAAATAATAACTTGACTCTAAAAGGTACCCTGACTCTAAAAAGGTCCCTAATTAACCCCCTAAAAAGGTCCCTAATTAAACCCCTAAAAGGTCCCTAATTAAAGACCCTAAAAAGGTCCCTAATTAAGGTTCGCAAAGAGGTCCCTAATTAAAATCCTCAAAAGGTCCCTAATTAACGACCCTAAAAAGGTCCCTAATGAAAGACCATAAAAAGGTCCCTAATTAAAATCCCCAAAAGGTCCCTAATTAAAGACCCTAAAAATGTCCCTAATTAAAATCCCCAAAAGGTCCCTTATTAAAATACCCCAAAAGGTCCCTAATTAAAGACCCTAAAAAGGTCCCTAATTAAAGTTTGCAAAGAGGTCCCTAATTAAAGACGCTGTAAAGACCCTAAAAAGGTCCCTAATTAAAGAACCTAAAAGGGTTCCTCCTAATTAGTGCTCCCCCCAAAAAAAGTCTTCATTTAATAAGATCTAGATTTGGGGTTTGTTTATCATCTCTGTAATATCTGGTGCAGTGGCAACCTGGACCACTGCACTGAGTCTAGGGTTGGAACTTAGCCTTGCACTCTCCCTCCCCCCCAAAAAAAGTTGTGTAAAATTAATATTAATTTACTTTATATTTAATTTTTACTTATTTATACTTAATTTTATACTTAATTTATTTTATATTTTATACTAAAAATAAATAAAAATGATACAGGGTTTACTTACAAATACAGACAGTGTCTTCAGTCAGTGCGTTCTTTCAGTGTTCCAAAATTCGTTTGAGTTCGTCTGCTAAGTTCAAGCTCTTTTATATCAATTTTTTAGCATTGAAATGTGTGGCTTCAAACAAACCAAAATCTTCATCCAGCTACATCTTGGTTGGAAAATCTCAAAGGTTTTTCAAACTTTTCTGAACTCGAAGTTTCTGAGAAATCACTTGGCCAAGTCCTGGTTGAATAACCCGAGTTGAACTGACTTGAACTCAAATTCTGAGAAAGTTGGTCTAAAAATTGATTTTATTTCCTGGTTGATTGGCACATCCAGGTTGACTTTTATGCAAATTTAAAATTTTTTCTTTCGAGCGCTCATTTGCATAGAAAATGTTCACGCAAATGAGATAACTTCCACAAAATATTTTTGGTTCAAAACTTGCTCAAGCCTGGCTCTGGTATATAAAGTGATGATTTGCCACGAACAACCATTGCTGCAAAATTTTTCAAAGGGAACAGATATCCGCAGTTGCGTACCTTAAAGGTAAGTAGTACTTAGTTATTTCAAGAAATGGTGGCTCTAAAACAGGTAAAAAGTGAATATTTTTTCAATTTAATGTTTAAATTATGCTAATGTTAAAATATCTACTGTAAGACCAGTAATCCCCACTATGACATAATTGTACCTCTCTGGAACTCTACTGTACTCTTAGCTGGGAGTATAGTACAGTAGATTTACAGCTAAAACAGTTCCTTATAGAGAGGAGTTCGTTATAGTGAGGATCAACTCAAGGCCATGAGCGCACGCAACTGCTTGCTGCTCGTGTGTACTTGCGTTTTTTAACAATAGTAAAAGCCTTAATTTTGCAATTTTAGCGCACGTCTTCAATTGTAACATGACGTAACAATCGATTTTTCACGTTTTTGTCGCGTATTATTTAATTTAGTCGCAAAAAAATATCTTGTCACTTCTGTTGTCTATAAAGAGACATGTTGCCGAATACAACATGCCTATTAACCTTGTTACAAAGCTTTCCCTTAAACGTAGCCGTGTCAGCTACACAGCATATACGGGGCTGCGCTGGGCATCGACCATAGCTACCTTTTTCCTTGCAAAATCAGGTTACTAACCTTGAAAGCGTGCGGAGCTGTAGATAGGAAGAATAAACTGAAGATTACGGGATTGATCATATAGCCCCATTCCCCCCCCCCATCCCACAGTTTAAAAAAATGTAAAAACTTGCTTATTTTTAAGCAAATAAGCCAACCTGCAAAAAAAACGAGTGAAAAATAATATTGAGGGGAAAATTGTGCGTTACCTATCTTCAAAAGTAACCCGATTTTAGATATTCGGTTCCGCAATAATTTTTCCGCCTATATGAAAAAAAAAGCTTGTGGGTCGAGGAACTGAAAGCATTGTTCATCATTGCTTTTTCGATAATATTTTTGCCAATGTAAAAAAAAAAACGCTAGTGCAGGTGGGCAATGCTGTCACTGCTTTTTCAACTAAACTATTTAATTACACGATCGAAAAAGACGCACTACTGTAGGGAAAACCGATGCACCTCCATAAAAAAGATACATAGATACAAGCAACACCACCATTAAAGGTTACTGCTAAAGATAGCTGTTGCAATGAGTGGTAGAGGTGTGTGCCTCACCATAGGTAGTGGCACAACTGTACAGAATACCGGATGTACTAGGTAGTCGCTTGTTTAGAAGTAGGGTAAAAATGACAAAATGCAGGGAATCGATGCCCCACCAGCAACATTTATAAAACAAATCCCGAAAAAATAATATACTCGTTTAGAAGCAGGTTTTAAAAAATGACAAAATGCCGGGGGCAGGGGCTTCTTCCTTTCTCTCCAATTTTCAAAATATTGTTAATTCGTCATTTTACACGCGCTCACGCATGAACCCCCCCCCCCCCCAGGAGATCTTCCAATTCGTCTTTTTCACGCTGCGGTGCATTCGAGTAGCATTTTTACAACAGTGCCTGGCCCGGTGGTCCTACCGTTCAAAACAGGGATGCTGTTAATTGATTATCATGCAGTTTTGCTAATTCGTCATAACGTGCATGCTAAATTCGTCCCCATTGCCGTGCAGTTGCTAATTCTTCAAAAAAGGGCTGTTCGAAAAGGGTTGTTTTTCTCTCTTTTTCCAACTACTGGTAAACGAACAAGACATTCTACCTCGTCCTCATACACCAAAAGGAATCTGATCACTTCACAAACTTGTGCAAATACCGTCCTTTGGTAGCTCAACGAAATGACGCCAAAATGCCTGCAGGGTTTGCAAACAGTTAGGACGCAGGAAAGATACAAGATATATGTGTGGTGGATGTGAAGACGAACCTGGGCTTTGCTGTCAGGAGCATCTAAACCAGTATCACCAAGAATGGTATCACCAATGGCATGGTAGGAAACAATAATTCAACTTATATTTGGCATGCATTTACAATATAATATTGTATTGGGGGGAGATGATGAATAGAAAACTCCTATTTTCCAGCGTTATGCTTGCCAGTTTTCTTTTTTTGAGGGGGGAGGTGAGGAATAGAAAACATATTTTGTGGAAGCAATTGAACCAGGTGTTTTTAGTATTTCTATATTTTTTATTTCAAATAAGTAACTGCTTCCGCAAAATTATGAGTTTTTTATTCCTCCAACCCTTCCTTCCCTCTCCTCCCCCAAAAAGAAAAGAAAACACACTATTTTAGGGAAACAACTGCTTACTTGAACCAGCTATTTGCAGCATTTCTCTATTTTCTATTACAAATAAGCAATAAATTGTGTGTTTTCTATTCCTTCAAACCCTCCCTAAAAAAATACAGTAACTCTGTAAATAGTTGGTTCAGATGAGCAACTGCTTTCTCAAAATCATGTTTTCTATTCCTCCAACTTCATTCCACCAGGTTGGAGGAATAGAAAACATATAATTTGGGAAGCAATTGCTTATACGAACCAGCTATTTACAACGTTTGTGTTTTTTTTTTGGGGGGGGGGTAGTTGGAGGATACAACACACATAATTTTGGCAAAGCAATTGCTTATTTGAACCAGTTAGCGAAGAACAAATAAACAAATATAAATTATATTATAGCCAGCAGTGATGTGGACAATGTTTCTGTTGCATGCTTCACTGCATTACCTGGTATATGAGTGCAGAGCAGTTCTTAGCACGCTGGGTGTCAAGGGGTTAAAGGTGCTTTAGAGGCCTCGTCCAGCTCAATCTGCAGAAAAGCGTCGCTCAAGTCAATTGAAAAGGTGTCACACCCAGCCAATTTGCTGAACAAGTACTCAGCTCCAGGTACTGGATGGTACTCTATTTCCAGCTGTGGGTTTACAGTGCCGGGGTAATCACCTACAATCCGGACACTACCATCCGGACACTACCATCGCTCATGCACAACAATCCACTAGCTTAGAATACATTCCTTGATTAGCCAGTCTTAATTCCGCCTCGACTTTCCCTCTAACTGCCAGAGGTACAGGTCAGGGCTTGCAGTATTTTGGTACTGCGTCAGGCGTAAACTTAATTTGAGCTTTAAAATTTCTGGAAGTCCCCAACCCCGTGAAAATAGATCAGAAAAACGTTAAAAAATACTGGATTCCGAAATGGTATTTACTTGGCTGTGGGTGATATTCTTTATTTCTGTGTTAGCAGCAACTACGTTCTTTCTAAAAAAAAAATTGCTTTGTGCCATCATCTAAAGCCTCCAGCCATACTTTACCCATCACTGGTTTGCGTTCACCAGGATATATTATGGCTGTAATTTACGTTTTTACCATGAATGGTCACAGTCAGTTTGCATTCTCCCAATGGTTTCGTGATTCCCCTGTCCCAAGAACGAAGGCGAGTCCCTGCCGGTTTTCAAGGGTACATCTGAAAAATAACTGCGATACCATTTTTCAGGCAAAAGTGTGAGGTCAGAACTGCAATCTGCTGTTAAAGTCAGTCTTTGTCCGTTTATCTCTGGCGTTAAATTCCAGTCATCTGTCCTAACTCTAGTGAACTTAACAATAGTAATTGGCGTTTCTGTATTAACTTCCAGATCTGATTCAGGACTTAAATCACTATCACTGGATTCTGCTTGCTGGGGGGCCGAACTACTTGAGTCCTCAACCATGTTGGCTCGTTTAGAGTACTTGTGACCCTTGTAGCCACAACGATAACAAGAGACATCCTTCGATTTTCTAACCTGGTATTTAGGCTTACTTGTTGTAATCTTATGGGCTGCTGCGCCTTGAAAGTGAGATACATTTTTTTCAGCCACTTCTTGGGTCAAAGCCAATGTCACAGCACTACTAAAAGTCACCTTGTCCGGATCTTGGTGCAATAACTGACGTTGTATTTCGGGACTTCGGATGCTTGCCACGAATCTGTCTCTCAGCATCACATCTAGATCCGTACCATTGGCAGTAGTGTAATTACACTGCAACGACCATTTTTTTTTTTAGTTCCGTGACATGTAGCTATGGATTCAGAATTGGCTTCATCGCGTTTCTGAAAAGTTACTCTTTCACATAAATAATTAACTTTCGGACAAAACTGGCTTCAAGCAATTTGTTAATTTCAGCACTAGCTGCTGGAGGTAAAAAGCAGCACTAGCTGCTGGAGGTAGTGTCCTCTTCCTGTGATGATGTTGTAAGGAATGGTTTCCACTGGATTTCGAGTTGGCGTATCAAGTTGTGACGTACATTCCCAAACGTGGAGAAATGGCCAGAGCGGCCCTGGGCAAGCTTGATATTGAATGCTGGTTCAAAAATCCTCCCAACATCAAGAAGATTCTGAATACAAGGAAAGTGCACCAAAATAGACAGAATAGTGGATACCCAGGGGAACCTCATGACACCTTGAGTGCTGAGGCTGCTGCCGCTACTACAACCATGATGTCTTCGCAACCAGACCTTGACATGACTCATTGCTACAATACTCGATCTAAGAGAAATGTGCCAAACCTAGTACCCATAGGCGTCGATCCAGGGGGGGGGACGAGGGGGACCGTCCCCCCCACGTTTTCAAACTGAGAGGTTCGTCCCCCCCACGAAATGGGCTGCAAAGCTGTAAATGAGTATCTATTTATCACGCTTACCACGTCGAGTTTGAAACAAGAAAATGTATTTTCGTTTTCTCCAATTGCGTGAATCAGGTCATCAAATATTATGAGTCATCAGGTCCTAATACTGGGGAGTAATAAAGTTAAGAATTTAAGTTGCAAGGCCAAGTCACAATGATGACGGATTAACAGTAAATGGAGGATGTAAGCATATCACTCCGCTGTAGCAAAACAGGTATTTTTTATTCTATAAAAAATTTAATTTAAAGTAACACAATTTTATGGTAAAAAAAAATGAACATCACACAAACAATTGAAGCATATAAATTTCGTTATTAGTCGCTTCATAAATGTAAACTTTATTTGCTGTCTATTAATTCGAACTACTTACCGACTATGTTTGCATAACCCTACTCGGTATGTAGTGCTTGTGAGGCTTTTTCCACTTCCGCCGATGTAGTGAAAATGTAATTTGTGCGAAACTATAGTCAAAACAGGAAGAGCACAGAGCTAAACGAAAGATAAAGGAGTGTTCGTTTTCAAATTACTTTGTTTGATTGTCAACGAAACGCCAACTGAAGTCGTCTGGTGGTTAGTTTGTTCTTGCTATGATTATAGCCGAAACGTCAGATAAATTTGTACAGAACAAAACTTGTTAAGCTTTCCTTCCAAGTTTTCGTCAGTTGAAGTCTATGCCAATTAACTCCATAAAAACTGAGCAAACAATCAAAATTGATACTAAGACTAAGTATTGATATTGAGACTAAGTTGCCGGTTTGATTTGGTAGTAGATCCTTTCCTCTTTTTTAGTTCTCATTTAATTCAATTAATTCTCAGTTAAGTCAGGAACGTCAGCTAAATCTTCCACCATTTGAAAAGTAAGCAACAATACTTTTCAAACCTAAATTTTCAGTGTTAGCTAGCGTTAATTTGATAATACTAAAAAAAAAATTAATTCATCAGGGAATTTAATTTGTAAATAAAATGTATAAAAAAACGGAATTTTGCTAACAATTAGGGTTTTACGACCTCTCATGCTAAAGAATTTTTACGAAAAGCATCCGAAATTTGCTAAACAATGCGTTGCAAACGTGTCTCGGAAAAACGAAAATAGGCTCTCAAATAGCGTAAAATGCTTCAGCTTCCGGGGCTCTGCCCCGGACCCCGCTGGGGAAGCTTACAGCACTCCCCCTGACCCCCTAGCTGGATTCGCCGGGCCTCTGCTAAAGTAGCAAATATTTTAACAGTAAAATTTCATTTTCTACCCCCCCCCCCTCCCGCTGGAGTTGGTTGGCGCTACTACTATGTCCCCCCCACAACTTCATAAAAATCGACGCCCTTGCTAGTACCCCAACCTGCTTCCATTACAACAAAACAAGCAGCAGCTG
The DNA here is from genome assembly GCA_023313725.1 of Lithobius niger. Lineage (NCBI taxonomy): Eukaryota > Metazoa > Arthropoda > Chilopoda > Lithobiomorpha > Lithobiidae > Lithobius > Lithobius niger. Next base: position 27,354 of record JAHWFP010213584.1, read on the forward strand.
ATGACCCAGTGCAGCTACCTACCACCAAGTCGGCCGTCTACTGGGTTCCCTGCAAAAACTGTCCAGGGGGATACGTGGGAGAAACAAAACGCAGAGTTTGTAAACGAATCTCGGAGCATATGCAAGCAACAGCCAACGCTGACATGAAGAAAAGCGCCATTGCAGCACACAGTGTTAAGACCCAACACAGCATAGACTGGGAAAGCACGAAAGTGCTTCTGCATTCCAACTCTGGCAAAGAAGATCATCTGCGAGCACTGGAATTCCTTTCTATTCTACACTGCAAAGAAAACAAAATCCCACTGCTAAATGAGCAAGCACCTGCATACCCAAAAATTATGCAGTTTGCCACCCGAGACTTGATACACCAACTCGAAATCCAGTGGAAACCATTCCTTACAACAACATCACAGGAAGAAGACACTACCTCCAGCAGCTAGTGCTGCTTTTTAGGAGTCAAGTCCCACTGAGAAAATCGCCAAATTCAAATTTGTTTTTCCGTTGACGTATGTAGTTGCTTTTGTGAACGGAACTCTGGGCTAGGCCTGAAGAAGGTGGCAGATAATTGGCCACCGAAAATTCGCCTGAGATTTAAAGGCTTTTTGGTATTGCGTATTTTTGTTGTGAGTATTTCTCCCCAAAAACCAAAGTAAAACGGCAGTGATGTCGATCTATAAGATTGTATGTAGTAAAATTGATGACGACTCTTTCATAGTACAAGTTTTGCGGTTCGACCTGGATCAAACTCACTAAGTCTTTTGTGCCCTAGATTGACAACTGGCGAAGTGACACCGGGGGGGGGGGGGAGATTTTGATTTCCACCCGAATTTTGGCCCTTTTGTCTCGTATTACCAGTAATCTGTGTTTGAGGCATGATAATATCACTTGCGTCCTCAAAATCACTGTTTTCAGACAATACTGGTTCCTCCGTAAGAGTATAGTCAAAAGTTTTACCAAATTCAGTTGCTGACTTTCTTTGCGGGTTGCTTTTGAAGTCAATTTCTTTGTCGCTCATAAATGTACCAGCGAGAGAAAAAAATTAAACTAATTTAAAGCTAAATTCTGAAAAGAATTCCCACTTAAACCCACATTAATCAATTATTAATATTTGTAATATTCAGCCACTTGGTAAAACTCTTTACAAATTATGCCTCTTTACGCAAAATCACAGTTTCTTGTCACCTTGTAAATTGCTTTACCCAAATCGTTATGCGATTACTCAGGTAAAAAAATTACTGCAAAATAATGTCCATACTCATTTTTTTGTTGCAACTCTTTTAAATCGCTTATATTTGGTCAATTTATCAACCACTTAATAATCAATGCAATTATAATTTAAATTACAAGTAAATAACGCACTGTAGTTGTGTTATTTAAACAGTTTATGCACTACACTGTACCCTGGCTTCAACAAAAAATTACGAAAATTTGGAATTTGGCCAACTATGGCACTTTCAATTTTCGTTGATACAGAAAATTGATAATTTTTTTAAACCTTTTTAATAGAGTTCATTCCACCCAACTGGTTCCCCAGCAGCGTTAAGCCTGCTGTCAAACAGATTGGGACACACTCTGAATCTATTAATCTCTTCGAATGGCAGTAAAACTTTGCATTGCTATTTACTGAAAAACGTATCACAACAGTTTGCTTAACTGCCATAAAAATAACAAGCTCGAAAAACTGCATGAATCACACTTGGACCGTTTGCTAAGCCCGAGGCTATTCGAGTAATTAGCTAAACATATATTAACCTTAACATAACCTCACCACTAGATGGTTACCAACAATTCTATCATTAGAATTTATAATTTTACGGGTTTGAACTCCAGGCTTATGATACTTTGTACAGTTGTAGCCTATTACATGCACTGTTTACTTCCAACTTGTAAACTTTTCATTTGTAAATTGTTTCAATTTTACAATTTATACACCCTTTTTAGCATTATAGTTTTTTTAATTACAAATTTGTAAACTCAAAATACTGTTACTGCTAAAAAAAATTTTCTAGTTGCCTTGAAAATTTCCATTACCTTTTTTATAGCATTCTTCTTCTCAAAATGCTGTTCAATCTGGAGAAATTAAATCAAAGATGTCCTTCTGTGTCCTCCTTCATATAAAAGTCGAAGCGGAGCGGCAATGCTCGCCTTTTCTTCTCTAGCCGCCGTGCTGTTTACTTCGATTCCGCATCAACGCTGACCTCTATTCCTCGATACCTACAATACCGGTTCCGATGCCGTGAACCAAAGGAACTCCCAGGGACGGTTCTTTATCCCGCACTGCACGTTCCGCATCCCCATCACAGGTATCACCTGTAGCGGACAACGTGGAAATCCTCGAAATTACTACAGACCAGGATTCTTTGGAGCACCCGATTCTGCCTCCGAATCCCTTTCTATCCAAACCGTCACTTCTTATAGCTTGCGATACCGCTGCTACATCCCTGATTCCATGTAGCCAACCTCCTCCGGTACGGGACTTACGATCCCTTTCCGAAGAACTCTCTCACACTAAGGAAGGTTATGCTTGCCTCAAGCTTCAACTCAAGGCCCGGAAGGTTGCTGCCAAGTTGGCCTCCTCCGTTGGTCCACAACTCACGCCGCTGGATATATCTTCGCATTCCTCACAACTTTCGGTTACTGGCCAATCTCTCCAGAGGAACGAAGAACCTATCACTTCATCCCAAGTGCATGAAATTATGGATTCCTCTCTTCGAACTTTAAACGCAAAGTGCCTATTTCTGATTACACATCAACTTGGCTAGCTTCGGTTCCGAAGCGACAACGAATCTCCACAGACGACGCAGGTCCCTGTAGTGCACCTGTCGATCCACCTCCGCATCCCACTCTGCCGATTCCGTTCATGCCTCCCGCAAGCGAAGGGCACGATTCCTATTACTCACCGGATCCATCTCTGTCAGACCAACCCGACCCTCCGTTCCTAGAGGATCCCGATCCTTCTGAAATCCCACACCCAGAGTTGTTGAAAACTGTTGAAGGAATCATCCAGGACTGTTTTCCATATAAACCATCCTCCAACTCAGACTCAGTCTCCAAGAACCGAGGCCTTGCAACTGGTTTTGGCTTTAGTCTCCGTGACCAACTCCCGCATCAACCGCCTTTACTGGGGCAATCCACAACGGTCCTTACCACACTCCTTAGGACTGGAGGCGTCCTCCTCCGTAACGGATCGCCCCTAGAACTGGATAAGGATCCTTCTCTGCCTCGACCAGGCCGCGAAAATTACTTCTTCTGACCCATTGGGGAAGAAATGGCCAACCCAAATCCCTATCCGCAGTCAGAATTTCTGACTGCTGATACCAAGTTAGATTTTGGTTCCGTACTCTACCTACCTCGCCGGGCTGCGGTTCCCGTCTTTGTCCTACGCGACAACGACCGCAGCCAACGCGCTATGTGAAAGACTCTATACCGATCCTCCCCCTGCCGACTCTTGTCAGCTGGCATTCCTCATTAATCAAGTCTTTAGGAAAAGTTGCTTTGCAACTTACCATGCCATGAACTGGTTCACAAGAGCTCTTTTTAATTCCACGCTCCTCCTGCGAGAAATAGCCTTAAATACGGCACCGAATCTTCACGATTCCATCAGCCATCTTCTCCGGAATCAACCAATCCACGAATCGGAATCACTATTCCGCGGTTTGATTCCTAAGGTGGCTCCGCATTTGGACATCTCCCGTAAGCCTCGATATAACAGGCATCGTCAAATTCGTTGCCAACGTCCCGCTCCGCCTCCCAAAACTAATCTGCCAAAGGAAGACTGGAAAAATACTAAACAACCAGAGCCGACTCCGCCTCCGCCGCCTCGTTCCGCGTCAACTTTTCCATCCCGATCCCAGGAACGCGGACGTAGTCGTTCCCTGGGCCGATCCTCCACCCTAGATAGAAGATAACGATCCTCCTCTTATTCCCACACTAAGGGACGTGACAATTACGGACATTCCACCTCCCCCACAAGAAGTGTGGGGACGTCTCCGGTTCCATGCCAAAGCTTGGCAGAAGGTGACCTCCGATCCTACGATTCTTTCCATTATTTTAAACGGCTTCAAGCCGAAGTTTTCACGAAAGTTCCCGGTGCAAGACCCACTTTGGGAACTGGAAGTTCCAGCCCCCGTTCCGCTTCGAACAGAAATTACTCCCCTCCTTCACAAAGAAGCAATTCGTGTTGGTGTTACCCCCGTTCACCCCAGGTTTCTACAGCAGCATCTTTCTGTGCAGCAAAAATCTTATCTTCAGTTTGAAACCCCTGAATCAGTTCATGCTCAATCCGCACTTTCAAATGGAGATAATTTCGTCCATCCGAGACTCTCTACAACCCAAAGACTGGACAGTTTCCCTGGATCTCGCAGATGCATACCTTCACATTCCGCTTCGTGCATCTGTCCACCACACATTCCAGTTTCTACTCGACGGAACCGTGTACGAGTTCCTCTGCCTCCCCTTTGGCCGGAGCGCCGCCCCACGCATTTCCACCATGGTCTTGCAGCCGGTTCTCGCCCATCACCACCAACAAGGCATCCGCATCCATGCATTTCTCGACGACTGTCTCCTTCCTCCCCCCGATCCCTTGTCATTCTCCAACAATTTACAGGCCGCCGTGTCTCTTTTTTATCGCCTAGGGCTAGGCATAAACTTTCCCAAATCTCATCTTCAACCCGCCCAATCCTTCATCTTCCTAGGGGTATTCTTCGACCTAAAAAGTACAACAGTCATGCCGTCGCCAGAACGAATCGAAAATCACCTACGATCCGCCAGGTTGTTTCTCCGCACCCTCCTCCACACCTTCCGAGACCTCGTCTTTGTCGTCGAAATCATCGATTTGTTTGCAGATCTCGTTCCTTACGGCAGGTGGATGGCACAACCATTACATCATTACCGTTCCGCCCTTTGGGGAAACCCACCGATCGCCATAAACCTGCCACCTCGAAAACTCGATTACTCCTTCCCCATTGAAACCTAAATTCACCTGGTAGATGGACGTCCTCAACCTGACGGCCACGGTTCCTCTTCACGAACCACTCCCACAAGTTCACCTTTTTACAGACGGGATGGGGAGCCCACATCGAAAGTCTCACATTTCCGAGATCATGTCACGGGACGCACAGTACGTGGACAACACGTGGTCCACGTGGTCCACGTGGACAACACCACAGCTGTCGTCGCTAACCTTCGAAAGGGAGGTGGATCGCACTCTCTATCCCTCCATCAAATCACCTCCCAAATCTTTCAACTATGCATTTACCTCCGTGCCTGTGTTCTGCCACTTCACATTCCGGGGTCATTAAATGTCATTGCCGATTCCCTTTCCCGCTGGGAACCACCTACCAGGGAATGGATTCTACACTCAACCATTTGTTCCAACCTATTCCACCTATGGAATCGTTGATGGTCGACCTCTTCGCCACGAGGTACACTGCCAGACTTCCCCTATTCGTCAGTCCATTACCAGACCCTCGACCATAGGCTGTGGATGCGTTGACACTGAACTGGAACCAACTATATGCATACACTTTCCCCCACCTCAACTCCTGCCTCTTGTTCTACGCAAAATCGCCAACTCCCAGGGACGATTCCTCTTGATAGCGCCGAATTGGCGAGTTGCGGCCTGGTTCTCGACACTTCTCGGCCTCCTCATCGATTCCCCTTGCCGCCTACCGAGGAGGCCAGATCTCCTATCCCAGTGCAGAGGAACGGTCCTGCACCCAAACCACCAAGCATTATGACTTCACGGGTGGCTACTATCGTCCAGCTCCTTCGAGCAACTGGCATTTTTGAAGACGAGGCCACACGCATCGCTTCGAGAGCCGTCCGATCCTCTACCAACAAAATTTACGACAGCCACTGGAGACGATGGCTTCATTGCTGTATCAAGGAACAAGTTGATCCAAACCATCCCCCTATGCCAGACCTCTTTCGATTCCTCACAACACTGTTCAAAGGCGGTCTGAAGGGCTTCACGATCCTAGTTTATCGTTCTGCTCTTAACGCTGTCTTCAAAGCAGCCAGTAACACTGTCCTTCTCACGGACTACAGAATTTCTTCCTTAATTCATTCATTCCATATGGATCGACCTCGCATTAAACGGCAATATCCCGACTGGGACCTGTCCATTGTACTCACAGCACTCATGGCTCCACCCCGAGTTCCTCCCGGCTTTGCCACCTTACAAGGAAAACGGTGTTTCTAGTGGCCTTAACCGCCTGCCTTCGCTGCAGCGAATTGCAAGCTTTGTAAGCCTCAGAAAAAGACTGTTTCTTTCTACCTAAACGACTACGCCGTCGTAGCTCTCACTCAAAAAGTGACTTTCCGCGCTAAGACTCAGAAACCTAATGAACGAACTCAACCCTTCATCATACCTTCCCTCTCCACCATCCTAGGTGACGAAGAGGAACATACCTTATGTCCAGTTCGAGCAAATCGTTTCTATTTAAAAGCTTCCAAACCTATTTGCCGAAGTCTTTCCCAGCTGTTCCTACTTTTCAGTAACAAGGTAGGCACTACCTCAACTCACATGATTGCCACCTGGCTTAAGAGTGTCATCATGCAAGCTTACGAAGCACTCGACATCAACTGTGCATCTGAAGGAATCAGAATTACCGCCCACGAACTTCGTGCAATTTCAACATCTTGGGCACATTACAGTAACATTCCCGTTAATGACATCATGGAAGCAGCAACTTGGTGACACCCTACAGTCTTCACATCCCACTACCTTAGGGATATGTCCCACCAAGCTGAGGGACTATATAAGATCGGGCCATTTATTGCTGCCCGGCGTATACTTTAATACCCCTTTAACACACTTGGTAATTCTGTGTAGGAAACGGGTCTCGGCCTGAGGGAACTTGAGTCAGATGGCGCCCACTGCCTTGACAAAGTCTATGGTATTGCTATAAAAAAGGTAATGGATATTTTCAATGCAACTAGAAACTTCAAAATATCAGTATTACCTGGTTGATTTTGGTTTCTACTGCCTATTGAAAATATACATTACCTTTGTCTCGCCCTATTCCCCTCTTGTAGCCATCTGGGCACAATGAAGGTTCAAAAAGGTGAGTGTGGCCGCTCCGCTTCGACTTTTATATGAAGGAGGCTGCGCAGGTAGCGACACGGAAGGACATCTTTGATTTAATTTCTCTAGATTGAACAGAATTTTGAGAAGGAGAATGCTATAAAAATGGTAATGTAAATTTTCAACAGGCAATAGAAACCAAAATCAACCAGGTAATACTGGTATTTTGAAGATTTATCAAATTGACGTACTTAAACCTGTCAATTTATGCACATTATGTAGCAATTGTGCAATTCACAAGCTTTTAACTGTTAAGCTTTTTACCACTACACCCTCAATTGACTTTTTTGAACATGTCAATTGACTGTCATGAGTACTAAGTGTACAATTTAATAGGTTCTTTATTGTTTAAACCTTAAATTTAATATTAAATTTCTTTGCACTCAAAGAAAAAAAAATGGCTTAATCTTCCAGTTGTCTTCCCCTTTAGGCTCGCAATGCTCACGCAGCCTAAATTTTTTTTCTTTTCAGCTTACGCACACTTCTAAGGTGGCCCCAACGCAATAGAATAAAAAAATACTATTACTCAATAGCAAAGGGAAAGGCAACTGAACAATTTCAAACCCCTACATCCGCATTTTCGCGTCACCGCGCTGTTACATTACGTTACGGTGACTTACGGCGACACATTTCCAGTTCTACTTGTCTTTAGCTGGGAGTTCATCGCCTACAATCAGCCACAGACATAGTACCAAATACCTTGACACTACTACGTATAGCCTGAAGATTGTCCCAGTCGAATTCCCGACCGGCGAATCCTGGTTACGTTCCTTCAGCATACAAGCATCGTTGACAAGGGTTTCGTTGGCTGGAAATTTTGCCTTTGTAGTCTAAATAAATAAACTACTGACCGTCCTTCGTCGCCATTACAATGTTGTTAGGTTATTGCCTAAACCTAAACCCACATAGCGGAGGTTTGATCTCCTACCCAATGCATGTGTTCATTAACGAGACGAGGTTTGAATGGCACAGAGTCAAGCACTGACGTTCAGCCATTGCTTGCCTATATACACTTTATTAGCAACAGAGGACATCACCACAACGGTGGATACAATAAGCCTTTTGACAGTGGCTCTTCCAATAAGGAGGGAGCATAACACCTAAACTGGGAGTGGAAATGTATGCTTCCATAAGGAGAGTACGCCGCCAGAACTCCAGAAACGAACTGCTGGCTATGTACAAATTTATTTGAAGTTAATCATAATAAAATTATTTACAGTTAAAATCGTTTGTGTGTCATTTCGATCACACAACATTTCAAGTTAGGCATAGACCTATGAGTATTGCAATACTAGGTTTTTAGGTTAGTTTACATTTCAGTCAGATTACCGTATATTGCCTATGAAATGCCCATGGGTGGCTAAAATTAATTCGATAAAAAAGTGGAGGGGGCGTTAACAAAGGTACTACAAAATTTCTAACCTGAACGTATGTTTTTGGGTGGTCGTTGAGGACAAAATCCATTGTGGAAAAGTTGATTATTCACGTGCGTGGTCTGGGTTCAATCTAGCATTAACACACTGGTTTTATTCTCATTTATTCACAAATTTAGTGTATTAGATCGTCCTCCTTCCAATATCTAACCTAATTCAAAGTTAAAATTAATTTCTAACCATCACCACACTTCACGGGAGCATTTGTAATCGCGGAAGAGTCGGCAATATTAGGTCTATGCAATCGGCCATTGATGTCCGTAATATGGATTCAGTCTAGTGAAAACGTTTTACCTTTTTCCCATTTATTCTCAAATTTAGTTTATTAGATCGTCTTCCTTCCAATATCTAACATAATTCAAAGTTAAAACTAATTTTTAACCATCACAAACCTTCAAAACAGACAACGTAATTCACAACTGGGACACGCGTGTGTTGACATTTATCACCATCGAGTTATATATTGTCATCCAAGACGGAAGTTCCGTCGGAAATGGACGCATAGGTCTGGACCCGTGGAGCCCCAGTAGTGGATGCAAAGTGGTGGACGCGTCCAGACTGTTTAAGCGCTTGAAACATCCAGTCCACCGCGTCCCTTATGACGTTACTCCAGTTGGCATTTTCTGGTCGTGAATCGCGTTTCTGTTTTGAAGGTTTGTGATGGTTAAAAATTAGTTTTAACTTTGAATTACGTTAGATATTGGAAGGAGGACGATCTAATAAACTAAATTTGAGAATAAATAAGAAAAGGTATAGCATTTTCACTAGACTGAATCCATATTACGCACATCAATGATCATAGGCCTAATATTGCCGACTTTTCCGCGATTACTAATGCTCCCGTGAATCATGTTGAATTAAATGTTGATTTTGTTAAATTTATGAATGTTTTAGTTAATTTTGCTGCAGAACAACCAATATTTAAAAGGATAATACATTGATTTCTTTAAACGTTTGCAGCTTTTAGTCAATTTCACGATTGACTAAATAAAAACCGATTGGTGGGGGGGGGGCATTAATAAAGCTATTACACGATTTCTGACCTTAAGGTATTTTCCCCCGCCCCCCCCCCATTAGCAAAGCCAGGGCGTTTATTAGGCGATTTACGGTACATAAATTCTAGTTAGGCTGCTTGCCTTTAGAATACACCACCTAGGCTCTCTTAGGTTAAGCAAAAATAAAAACAAAAACAGTTAAGTCCATATCTAACAGTTTTCACATATTTCAAGTTAGAAATTTTTTTTTTTTACTAACTTGCACCTTGTAAGAATATTTTCGCAAAAATACTAGTAATATGGAAACCCTTGTTCTAATCACATGAAGTTAAAGATAACGAGTCATTTGCAACCCGGCTTATCTTTTGGTAATGCTTCGCTTTTTAGGTTTTACTTTGGAAAAGTAAAAATAATTACATTTGTCTTTCCACTTGATCGCGGGAGTGAAGTGTAAAGTTAAAACTCCATCCGAAAAAAATTATTATTAAATAAATAATAATCTAAAAATGTTTCTCAAAACCCACCACTATCGCGTTCTTTTGACAGTGGCTCCCCAATAAGGAGGGAGCATAACACCTAAACTGGGAGTGGAAAGGTTTGCTTCCATAAGGAGAGCAGACCATCAGAATTTCCAGACACTCCAGAAACGAACTGCTGGCTATGTACAAATTTATTTGAAGTTAATCATAATAAAATTATTTACAGTTAAAATCGTTTGTGTGGCATTTCGATCACACAACATTTCAAGCTAGGCATTTAGTCCGATGCAATTAGCGTTTTAGGTCGGAAAAAATTCCCATAAAGATGAAACATGGTAGATATGTCCAGAAATACTACCCGAGCAACATACTAAAAGTCCCCTAAAATCCCACTGGAGCTTTCGCCGCCATTTTGAAAAAATGCCCGCCATCAGCTACCAAATTGTATATTTTCATAAATATCGCACAAACTATTACTCCTACCGAAACTTTTATAGAGACCTAAATTATGGATAACAAAATTCTCTACAAGAAAGGTCCTTATGATGTTTTCGTTAAAACCAACAGTTTTTTTTTCAATTTACTGGTTTGCTGAAAAAAATGTGACGAATTTTGAAAAAATGGCCGCCGCTGGCTACCAAATTGTCTATGGAGGGTATTCCATAAATATCGCATAAACTATTACTCCTACCGAAAATTTTATAGAGGCCTAAATTAAAGCTAACAAAAATCTCTACAAGAGGGGTATTTATGATGTTTTCATTATTGAAAACGAGATGAATTTTGAAAAAATGGCCGCCACCGGCTACTAAATTATCTATTTAGTGGGGTGGGAGACTGAAAAAGTTTCACATCTGGCAACCAATTTCCCCTTTGGTTTCAGTTAGTACATGGGTAGAGGAGTCTAAAAATCACGGATCACCACTTTTCATGCCCCTCCCCTTACAAAAAAAAAATAGATTTTTTGGCTATAACTCTTTAACCGTCAGCAAATCAAAAACATACTGCGAAGCAAACACATTCAGCACATAAAGACGATATAAATCTTTTACGTAAAAGCAACCCTTGAACCCCAAAATCTTATTGAAAGTATATCACCCTTAATTTGAGCGAAAGGTCCTTTTTTTCAATTGGTTGTTATAGGTATTTTTGTGTTCAAAGTGCTCTTACGAGCTCTCTAATAGCTGGAAGTGGACATGCTTAAGATTTTCTGAAAGGCGGGGATCTATTCTTTACAACAATTCTAACGGAAATTGTTTAGATAGGGACCGTTCTACGCCCATTTAAAGGTGAAGTGGTAATGGCATAGTGGCAAAAGCGTATGATGATTTTCGAATTCAAATTGCTCTTGCGAGCCCTCTAATAGCCCGAGATGGACATGCTTAGGATATTCTGAAAGGTGGGGATCTATTCTTTCCAGCAACCTTAACTGAAATTGTTTAGGTAGATAGGGAGTGTCCTACGCCTATTTGAAAGTATAGCTGTAATTGGTGTAGCAGCTAGTTTCAAATTCAAAGTGCCATTGTAATGGTCATTTTGCATTTGTATTTAAGCTAAACAATATTTCGGTTAGGATTGGTGGAAAGAATAGATCCCCACCTTTCAGAAAACCCTAAGCATGTCCTTTTTATGCCAGTAGAAGCTCGCAAGAGCACTTTGAATTTGAAAATCGCCATACACTTTCGCCGCTACACCATTACCTCTTCACCTTTAAATGGGCGTAGGACGCTTCCTATCTAAGGTAAACAATTTCGGTTAAGATTGATGGAAAGAATATATTTCCATCTTTCAATAAATCCTAAGAATGTCCATTTCGGGCTGTTATACGGCTCGCAAGAACACTCCAAACACGACAAAAAGGAGTTTTCGTGCAAATTAAGGGCGATATACTTCAAATATGATTTTGGGGTTCAAGAGTTGCTTTTACGTAAAAGATTTGTATCACTTTTGTGTGCTGAAAGTTTTTGCTTCATATTATGCTTTTGATTTGTTGACGGTTAAAGAATTACAACCCTAAATTACAATCCTTTATTTTGGGAAGAGGGGGGCATGAAAAATTGCGACCCGGGATTTTTAGACTCCTCTACCCATGTATTAACTGAAACCAAAGGAGAAAATTGGTTACCAGATGTGAAACTTTTTTTTACTCCACTAAATAGACAATTTGGCCACCGGCGACGGCCATTTTTTCAAAATGCATCACGTTTTCAGTAAACCAGTAGAATGCAAAAAAAACGGTTGGTTTTAACGAAAACGTCATTATAAGGACCTTTCATGTGGAGAATTTTCTTATCTTTATTTTACGTCTCTAAAATTTTTGGTAGGAGTAATAGTTTGTGCGATATTTAAGAAAATAGACAATTTGGCAGCCTACGGCGGTCATTTGTTCAAAATGGCGGCTAAAGCTCCAGGGGGGTGCTTTTAGTATGTTACTCGGGGGAGTATTTCTGGGCAAATCTGCCAAGTTTCATCTTTATGGGTATTTTTTCCATACTTTGTCAAAAAATGAGCTAATTGCACCGGACTAATAGGCCTATGAGTATTGCAATACCAGGTTTTTAGGTTAGTTAACATTTCAGTCAGATTACATAAATTCTAGTTAGGCTACCTGCCTTTAGAATACAGCACCTAGGCTCTCTTAGGTTAGGTAAAAAAAAAAAACAGTTGTTAAGTCCATAACTAACAGTTTTCACATATTTCAAGTTAGACAATTATTTTCTTTTTAACCAACTTACACCTTGTAAGAATATTTCAAGTTAGGCATATGCCTATGAGTATTACAATACCTGTTTTTTAGGTTAGTTTACATTTCAGTCAGATAATATAAATTCTAGTTAGGCTACTTGCCTTTAGAATACAGCACCTAGGCTCTCTTAGGTTGGGAAGTTTAATTAAAATTTAAGTTTTCTAATTAAGAGGCCAAAATGAAAATCAGGCAACTATCCCAAGTTTAACTTATGTCCTACGTCCACTACATTGGCCCCGCTTGGCGCAACTTGCCACAATAGAAGAACATCGGCGCTCTCCTGACAAACAAGGCGACTGGTCAAGTTTGAGGTCTGAGCTATCCTGAAGGTGCTTGGTACTTCGGAAACGTCTGCAACTTGCCTTCTGCTCGGACCACGAGGAATGCTAGTCATGTAAGGCAACTTAGGATTTGTCTGGAGCCTAAATTTCCAAGCATCCGTTTACCTGGTTGGTGCAGTTTGGTCAGCCGAATTCGGCGCCAAAGACGATGCGAGCAACTTCCGCTTTGCACGAGAGAGCTGGTCGTTTTACTTACGTAAGTAAAATTCTGTAACGGCTGATGCAACGACGGCTGAGGTGCTTGTAACATCCCCGTCTTTCGGTTGACTTAGGTCTTGTTAAAAATAATACTTTTGGTGGTTTGTTTGATTATCAAAGCACAGTCGTGGCTACGGGCCCGATGTAGGGAACGGAGCGAAAATATCCTATCAAATTAAATAGGGCTAACAAGTACTATTTTACACGGTACGCGCTGCCACCAGGTGGAGTGACATTAATTGCAGAAAATCCTGAGTTAAGAATAAAAGGGGGTTTACATAATATTTTAACTCTACAATTAATAACTGGGCAAAAATAACTGACGTTTAAAACTCTTGGTTTTATTTATATGCAGTTAAACAAAATATAAATGGCACTTTACATTTTAACACATTTTTACAACTGAAAGCTTTAAGTAAAGCAACGAGAATTTACATTCTTAAATTCAACAAACGAACTATAGCGTTTAAGAAATAGTAATCTTTCACATCAAGAAAGTTCACTCAGGTCTGTTTCAACCTCCTAAAAATAATATGCAGCTACAAGTTACAATTAGGCCTACAGTATGTTGTTTGCGTTAATACTCCCACAAACTCAACTAAACTTCCAGTTAAATCTGAACTAGACCGCGTCAACGGGAGCACTAGCAATGTAAGCAGGACTTTCATTTAAATTAAATTTATAAAATAAGTAAGATCGACATGGTTTTAGGAAGGGAACCACACTGACATTTATGATTAACTAAGTTCAGAAACTGCTGATGTACGAAGTTAAGTTATAAAAATTCAAGCTAGAGGTTAATTTAAATATGAACTAGTAATTTAGGTTTTAGGGCCTAAAGTAAAACTTTCAACTATAAACTACGCGAAAATATGAACCACTACCATCTGCCCGGCATGGCAACATTCGGACGGCATCGTCTCCTATCCCGATCGGCATGACCACCTCCTAGCTTGAGATCTGTGAGCTGTGCTGTGGATGCTTTGGGCTGGGGGGTTTTATGCTAGCAGCCTGACAGGAAGGAGGAGGGGAAACCGCGTCCCTGTAGGAGAGCTATTACATGGGGGACAGAGGTGGAGAACAATGGGAGAGGGAGGGACAGAGCCAGCTGTCTCTCAAGCAGGGGAACAACGGGACTCTTGCAGTAGCTCTCTGTGATTGGAGGAGGGGACGAACTGGGGAAAATACTGACTGCTGATTGGTGGGCCAGGTCGGCAGTGCTTGTAGCAAAGGGTTTGCCGACTTTAGGACCGGGGCTTGGGAAAAAGGCCAGTTTGGGTTTGACATAAAGGAACATTGGGAAAAGGCCTATTCATAAGTATTAAAATAAAATTAAATGGATAAATCAATCAATGGATTAATAAATCATTGTGGCTAAATTAAACAAGCAATAAAATCCAAAACTGCGATGTTATGCGTCACAATACTGGGGGGGGGGGGGGACAAAGTGTATTGCACAGAATAACTTGATTTTGGCTTTGGAAAACAGATCTTTGTGACATCTTTTAATTTAATAGAAGGACGTGTGAAGCTAGTAAAGCATTGGGAAATTGGGTGGTCACCCACGGAGATTTTGGCTGGAGAGGAACAAAACTATATACAACAACCTGCGAGTCCGGTAAAATTGCCATTAATTAAAGTTGGTTGAGCACATGGTAGGGTTCAGGGGGCAAGTTAAAATATCAAAAGAATAAATAATTAACAAAGTAAAAAGTGCTAGAACGCATTTAAAATGGGCATTATTTGTGCAGTGGCAGAACTTAGTTGTCATGGAAGTGGGACATTTTTCATACTATTTGGTGCTCAACAAACAAGATAAAAAATATCACATTCGACACAAGTACAACCTATTCATGAAGTTAAGTACCTTTGCAAAGGAAGCCCCTCCTATTCCACAACTAAGCTAATCTAAGTCGGCTTTATGCCTAATGGATAATATAAAAATAAAATACATATGTACAGAAGTTCGAATATCGGCGACCGGAAATGGCGAGCGCTACGGCGCCGTTTGGTGAGTTTTTCTAATGGCTGTAGAAAACTTTTGGAGTTGAATTACAACATTCTGTTTGGGGGGAACTGAAGATGAAGTGTTGGGCTATTAAGGGCTTCAAAGATGGGCCGTTTTGGTCGAATATTCAGGGAGCTATGAAGTTTTGAAGTTTGGTCTTTTGGTGCTGAGGCGCCAAAGAAAAAAAAAGTTTGTTCCGAAAAACGCCGGTTTTCTGGCAAAAGCCCTTTACAGGCCCCCACGCAGAGGATTCCATTTAGGGTCCCTGTAGAACCCCAAATGGAAGCTAAAACAGGAAAGGTCAGTGCACACAAGATATGCAAGTATCAAGACTGCCAAGCCCTGTAGCAAGTAACACAAGAAAACGGGTTAAGTATTACTACATGTGAGAAACCACTCTCGAAGTTCATTCATTCTAGCATAGAATGAGATAGACAATTGGGATGGTATCCTATCCCCGGATTCACAAGATAAAATTAAAACACTTTTTACAAAAATAAACTTCGCCGTTTTGTATTTTTGGGGGACCAACGTTTTTGTGGCTTAGAAAATTTTATGTGAAATTCAAAGTTACAAAATTTAAAAGAACACTAGTTTTGCAGCCATTAACTAAATGCTGTCCGCGCTGCTTCGTGCAGGAGAATCGTACAAGCACTTAGAGAGTGGGGCAAAAACACATTTAAAAAAAAACTGATTTTGTATTTACACAAGTTACAAAGTTATTTTTGGTGTAAAAGAAAACTGTCAAATGAGGTATCCCGCTATTTAATGTCCGTACGAGTCCGGATTATTTCAAATTGTAGAATTTTTTTTAGCTGTGAAACTACCAAAAACACCTCGCCGTCCACACTAAACCTAAGCTGCGATATCGGTTAGAAAAGGGTATTCTGTGGACGGATAGAAGAATAACGGCTCTATTTAACAGTAACTAATAGTAGTGGTAAAAGGTGATTTGCAGCCATCCCCCCCCCCCCCGTGACCTTTGACCTTTTGACCGGAAGCGACGTCATACCGGAAGTGACTTCACACCAGAAGTGACGTCACACCGGAAGTGACGTCATCCAAGATGTTGGCGCCCATGCGTACCGGATGTGATGTCATCCAAAATGGCGGACCTTTTTTTTTAGTTTTCGTCAATCTGGAGGAGGGTGGAAAATTACTTTTTGATACATTTTAGGTTTTTGTCAATCTGGAGGAGGTTGGAAAAAAGTGCTTTTTGCTACATTTTAGCGATTTGTCAATCTGGAGGAGGATGGAAAAAGTGCTTTGTGCTATATTTTTTGTGACCAATTGATACATCTTAATGTGGACCGAAAGTGATGTCATTTTTTTTTCAAAATGGCGGTGCCCACGGAGTGCGGCCATTTTCTAACATGGCGGCACCTGTGTAAATTGGAAGTGACGTCAAGTACCCGTGAAAAATACTGCCATTTTGAATGACGTCACTACCTGTCTCCAGTAAAGGTGCACACTAATTTTTTTTTCCTGTAAGGTTTCAGAGACTATAGTTTTTGCCGTACTCTTTAGTCCATGTGTAACTTACTACTGTATTAAAAATTGTGTACTTTATATTTATTCTCCTTATATGTGTATACTGGATGAATAGTGTAGTAATGTTTCACATGGAGTAAACAGTAAGGTAAGACTGTAATATCTGGAACCATATAGGATAGTTTATTTGTGTTCCTTTGCAGTTTGGAACATAAAAAAAAACTTTCCTGTAAGGTTTCAGAGACTATAGTTTTGTCGTACTCTTTAATCCGTGTGTAACGTACTATTGTATTCAAAATGTCTTCTTTATATCTATTCTTTATATGCGTATAGTGGATGAATACAGTAGTAAGGTTTCACGTGGACTAAACAGTAAGGTAAAAATTAATATCTGGAACCATACAGGAAAGTTTATTTGTTTTTTTTTTGCTGTTTTGACTTTGGATCAGTTAAAAAAGGACATTCTCCTGCCTATATTCTATCATCCCGCGAAAAAAAAAAATAGCTAGGATACATGCATTTGTTAGAAAAACTAACATGAACGTATATTGATTTAAATTTCCTACTCAATGTTTGTTGTGGGTGTGCCTTGTTTCTCACGTAATAATGCACTAAGAATTCGAAGTGTTTTCCTCTTATGGTGTTGCACTGATAAGAATTAAAAATGAATAAGTCAGTTTTTTTTTTTTCTCTTCCTTCAAAACCAGGAAGTAACACGACCTTTTTGGTTGCTGACATTTTAAACGGAAATGTACTTGGTTGACTGCGACAAGAAATAAATGGAGAAATTCCTTTTCACGATACAAATAATCGCCTGATTGTGTTGGAATTTTTTATCCTTTTTTGAGTTGTACATCTAAGAACGGAAATAAATCCAACCAAACTATCTGATAGAAATGTAAAATTGTCATTTCGTCTGAATTAAAACTGTAGTTTGATTTTACTAATTATTTTCAGTGGAACATTAAATGCCCTCAAACAGGATTAAAATAAATACGGATGGAACCCTATTTACACTGCCTTTTGGGCTTAATATTTTTTTTAATTTAAAATTTCAGTTTAAAATTAATTTAAATTAAAGAATCCTTTTTTTTTTAAATGTTTTTTATAAAAAATATACTTTAACCCATTTTTTCCTACACATAAACTACTTTCCCAAAAAACTACGAGCTTAACTTCATACTTAATTTTACATCTGATGAGCAGTTGGTAATATTACAAAACGTTTTATTCATGAGTTTTCCAAAAAAATGAATATATTATCACTGCTGTTACAAATACAAAAAAAGTATAAAGTTACAGCGCCCTAACAGGATCCCCCCCCCTCCCCCCATCCCTTCGTGGTGTTATAGCCTCCATCAAGTGACCAAATTGATGAGACCGTTCGAGTGTGGAATTTCTGAAACCACACTGAATATTACACTCAAAACCTCCAATATATACTTTTTTAATTAGGTCAAGGACTAATTGCTCTCCCACCTTCATTTGATTGGGTAAAGTATGGCCCTCCCCCTTCACCTGATTGGGGGAAATTAAGGGAACACCCCCCTGAATTTGTTATATAAAGGATGTCCTGGACTGTAAAACTCAGTATAGTTTTTGGAATTTCCAAAATCTATACTAATTTTCACGGGCTCATCAATTTGGTCATTTGATGGAGGCTACAAGACCGTGGGGGGAGTGGGGGGAGGGAATCCTATTAGGGCGCTGTAACTTTATACTTTTTTTGTATTTATAACAGCAGTGATAATATATTCATTTTTTTTTGGAAAACTCATGAATAAAACGTTTTGTAATACCAACTGCTCATCAGATGCAAAATTAAGTATGAAGTTAAGGCTCGTAGTTTTTTGGGAAAGTAGTTTATGTGTAGGAAAAAATGGGTTAAAATATTTTTTTTCAAAATCAATTCTTTAAAGTATGTCAATTAATTATTTCAAATTAATTACTCCAAATTTCAAAATTAATGGCTTAAAAAAAAATGACCCTTGGTCAAGCAACTATTTCGGAAAAAAACAAACAATTCAAAGGTTTTATTCTTTTGCCTAAAATGTCTGTAGACCTTCCTATTCTACATACTAAAAGTCCCCTAGGGTGGCGGGGGGGGGGGGGCTGGGAAGCAGCTAGGGACTTTTTTAGTTTGTTAACTGGAAGGTCTTAACAGATTTTTTTACATTTATGGTTCTAAAAAATGTTTAAAAAAAGAAATGGATTCCTTTTCTATCATTCTCTCCAGTAAAGACTCCAGTAAAGATTTGAGAATTAATCTAAACACTCCCATTCATTTGGACCCTGAAAAAAGTTACAAATTGGCTTTAATTAATTTAGACACTTACAACAGTATTCACAATATAACTTCAAAAAATAACGAACTTCAATATACTGTAGATGCTGGTGCAACCTGGAAAAAACTGACTGTCACTCCCGGGGCTTACGAAATTGAAGATTTAAATAAATTTATCAAATCAGCAATAGAGGCAAATGGCCACAGCAAAGAAGCAATTTCTATTCTTCCAAATCTAAACACTTTAAGAACAGACTTGTTAATTACCGGTCCGAACTACGGAATTTCCTTTTCCGGCAACAAGAGTTTAGCTCGAGTCTTGGGCTTTGAATTGGAAATTATTTAAAAACCCAAGAAAGCCAAAACACTGTCGACATTATGGCCATCAATACAATTTTCGTACACACTGATATCATAGGAAATTCCTACCTAAATAACGACACCCAGCCAACTTTATATTCCTTTTATCCCAATTCCCCTCCCGGTTTTAAAATCATAGAATCTCCTCATAATTTAATTTATCTCCCAGTTACTGCTAACTTGATAAAAACATCAGAGTCTGGCTGACATCACAGACCAACGAGCCATTGGATCTGAATGGAGAAACATTGACGGTGAGACTTCATTTGAGATCTACAACTTAAAAAAAGGAGAAAAAAATGCTCGTCTTAGGAAAAAAAGGAAAAGTCCTAATTTTAATAATAATAAAAGAACAAACAGCTTGACACCAAGAAACAAAGCTTTCATTAAATTTATAACAACACCCAGAAAATGAGCGTAGTAGAAGATTACCTAAAAATTAACGAACCTCTGGTGTACGATTTGTCAGTCGAATCGTACACCTACCACGAAAACAACCCTATTGTTGGCACGAAACTCAACAAAGTAAATTCAGAAATTCGTATACCACGTCGAAAACCAAGATTTGTTTCTGCACGTGGCCAACAGTTACCTCCTGATAAAAGGGAGGTTGCTGAAAGACGATGACTCGGCATATGCGGACGCCGACGTTGTCAGTCTGATTAACAATGCTCCCATGTTCCTGTTCTCTAATATAAAATACCATCTAGGTGATAAACAAGTGGATGAGTTAAATTATCCCGGATTCGGGACCTTAATGAAGGCACTGCTTACCTACGGGTCGGCGGAACAACCAGCTTTGCTCGGCCAGTGCTGGTCAATGGATAGTGCGGCTTCTGTCGAAGCTGAACTAACCAACAACTTGGGTTTCAAATAGCGGCATGCATCCATCATTGTTGAAACATCTCCCAAAGGAAGCTTTACCTTCGCCATCGCATTGAAACGTCATGGGGTTTTAAAAAAAATTACGATAAGCTTATTTACGGTACTAAACACGTGCTCACACTCATGCGAGCGAGCAATACGAACGCCATCTTCAAAGCAGCGGCAACAGCTAATGGCAAAGTCGTTCTAAATAGCATCAGTTGGCATATACCACATGTCACTGCTTCGGACGAGCAAAAAATTAAACTCTACAATCTCATCGACCACGGAGCGACCGTGGATTTAGGATTTAGGCACTGGCATTATGACAGCTGCGAACTCTCTCGAAATTCCAATTTTACCTGGCGCTTACTGACTACTGCCGCGGTCGAGAAACCTAGATGGATAGTTCTAGCTTTGCAAACTAACAGGCAGGATTCTTTAATTAAAAATCCGGCCGTGTTCGACCACTGCAGTCTGCAAGATGCTCACGTCACTCTAAATTCCGAACGTTTGCCATTTCTCGATCTAAATACTAATTTTGCCACGGGAGAGTATGTCGGTCTGTACAGGATGGCGCAGCAATTCAGGCAGCTGTGCTACGACACCAACGACTTGAGTTTCGACTTGCTGCAGTTCAAGAAAGCCTATCCTCTCGTGGTGTTGGATTGTTCAAAACAGTCCGAGCGGCTTCAATCGGGAATCGTGGATGTTCAAGTCAAACTTAAATTTAGAGCAGCTGTTCCAGCTAATACTACCTGTCATGCTCTGCTCATTGGTGACAGGAAAATGAATCTAAAGTTGGATAGAGGCAAAGCCGAAGTTGTTTATTAAATAATTAAAAAAATAATATGGCACTCAAAATAAGATCTTGAAATAAGAAAGGTGGCTTTTTGCCGTTGGCATTGCTAGGACCCATTTTAGCTGGCATTGGAGGTTTGGCAGGAGGAACTGCAGGGGTGGTATCTGCCGTAAAAAATAGGCACAAAACGATGCAAAAATTTTAGCTGAACTCGTGAGACATCACAAGCAAGTGGAAGGTTCCGGGTCGAAGAAAAAGAGAAAATCAAACAAAAAACGAAGCAAAAAAAAATTGCCCTGTGGCAAAGGTCTTTATTTAAAGCCACCCAAGGTTTAATCGACTTTAATAAACATTTAACGAACTTTGATTTAAATGCATTGGCTAGAGTAATAAAAATTTTGAAATTTAGAGGTACTTTTAGTAAAAACACACTTCCTTTAAAACTTTGGTCTACTGGTGAAAACGGATCTTAAACTTGGAAGATTTCCATGGTGGAGTCGGGAGTCACTGGGTCGCCTATTCCACCGTTGCTGGTGAACCCTGTTATTTACAGTTTTGGCAATATGGGTCCTCCCCAGTCCGTGGTTGACTACTTGGGACCGGGAATTAAATACAATTATGAACGCGTACAAAATTTTGACCAGATTTGGTGCAGACACTTTTGTTTATTTTTCCTAAGTAACTTCTCTAAGACTCGTAATTACAAAGCTGTTTTAGACAGGATGAAATGGGTGAAAGAGTTTCGTGCAAATCTAACTGAAAATAAATGTCTTCTGTTTGAAAATCTTCGAGTGTATGTAGTGCAATGGCCGAATTTTTGTCTATTTCGTAAGGAGTGTCGAAAATGGTGGTTGTTGAAAGCTCGTCCTTTATTTTAGTAATCAAAAGGGTTTTCGCTCCTGCTGTACATTTAGCAACCAGTTCTATGCTTGGATCGCTGTAGTATAAAATTGCTTTACGAATTAAACGAGAACTTGTACTTATGAAGCTTGAAAACGGTCCTGAATTTATGAACCAGTCGACTTCTTTAGCCAATGGGCTTTTCATACAGCCCATTTCGTGAAACAATTCGTGAAGCAATTTTCATGCACAAATTTTTTTGTAGCTGCATCATTCGGTAAAGTTGGTTGACTTAGATTTCTAATTGGTTGTTCGCGGCATTGAAGTATGCCTTCTGCTCGTCTTGTATCAAACAATTCTTGTTGATGAATACTTTGTTGGCTGCATCACTCGGTAAAGTTGGTTCACTTAGATTTCTAATTGGTTTGTTTGTGGCGTTGAAGTATGCCTTCTGGTCGTCTTGTATCAAGCAATTCTCGTCGATGTAAACCTTAGAAGCAGCATCACTAGGTAAAGCAGGTTCACTTAGATTTCTAATCGGCTTGTTCATGGCGTTAGAAGTATATTTTTTGATCGTCCTGTAATAAACAATTCCTGTCGACGTACACTTTTGTTGCCGCGTCAGCAGCATGCCGTGGGAAAGCTATGTCCTTAATGTGCTTTTTCTTCGCATAAAAATTCCCATCAGCCCCATCTACATACAAAGTATTTTTTTCAATGCTAGAAATGGCGGAAGCCAACTCGTCGGCGAGAAGAGTAATGGCTGGAGGTAATTCGGTTTTAAGGTTTTGAACGTCCGTTGTCAGTGGACCAATCTGAGAATAATTGACGGCGTCTTCAGATTCGATAGCGGCTCCTACTTAAGTTAAACGTTTGCTTTGTATATCATAGTTGCTTTCGGGGGTTAAAACAAACCCTAGTCCCGGCTGTCCTCTCGGATCGACTCATGTCACTTTACCCCCCTCCCCACCCCGCCTCTTCCTTTTCAATGCTTGTCCAAATGTATTGACTGACATCTGTTTTTAATACTCGAAATTTCAAAACTGTACTTCCCCTTCGATAAGGCTTTTTTTTCAATATATATATAATAAAAGGAACAACCTCAAAATAAATAATAAAAGGAACAGCCTCAAAATAAAAGCACAAAAGAATGTCTCAACCATTCTGCCAAACACATCTTTCAAATCTTTTAAAAAAAATTGCTGAAAATTAAAAACGAGGAAGGAACCAAAATAAACAACGGTGTAAAGTTTTCCTTGTCTCCTTCCATACAGTTTAAAGATTTAAAGGGTTCGGGTACCCCATTTCGGACGAAAAATCAAAATATAAAGGTTGGATTTCACCCAGTAACCCTGAAACTCAAAAAGTGCTGAAAAGTCTTAACGCGATACATCTGTAAAAAACTAGAGGTCCAGTTTGACGAGGATAAACCCGTAACCATGCCTATGTTTAATTATCCAAATTCTATGCATACGGCTTACCCTTGCTATCCCTCTTGTGAAAAAGTAAATGCTGATGATGACAACAAACCGCTCTGCCTTAGAACTTGGGTGTACGAGAATATTCACAAAACTAAAGGGAAACTTAACAAAAATGTTATTGACAAACCCTGATTTAACTTGCCATCTTACAATGCTTTAAACTTGACAGAAGTCATTGGAAAAATTACAGCAGTGTACGTCACCGATGATACTCCCAGCAACGTGAAATTATGGTGCAATGTTGATTTTGGAGTTGCACATTCCGATATTCCCAATGACAAATTTTCCGATGAAGACTTTATAGGTTTGGTATCTCCATAAACATATATAAAAAATGTGTATATAAAAAAAGCTATGGAAATTAAAAACTATGACTTTTTCGTGGCTAAAAAGAACCTAAAAATCATCCATTTCTACCTTCGAATATCAGATGTTTAATTATAGGGCTGCAAATTGCGGAAAACGTAATTTACTGTTTAATTTCATCTGTAATGAAAGATGGCTCGACTATGACCGGTTATTTATTTACAGTAAGCAGTCTATATTTGCTGAAATTGAGGAAAAAATTGGACGGGATGTCGCATTTTTTCACGATTCACAAATAGATTTAATTCCGCCCGAAGACCTGGACCCAAAGTTTCGAAACCTGATTGTTTTTGACGATTGCCTTTGAGACAAACAAAAAAGCATCGTACGTTTCTTTGCCCAAGGCCGTCATTCAAATGCCGATGTCTTTTATTGCAGTCAGTCCTACACAAGAATTCCAAAACAAGTGGTCAGAGACAATGCGAATTTATTAATCCTTTTCCCCGTGGACGAGTTAAATTTAAAACATGTCTATAATAATCATGTTGGTCCTGACATGGAATATTCGGACTTTAAAACATTGTGTCAAAAGTGTTGGAAAAAGCCTTATGGGTTTTTATCGATTAACAAAACGTAAACGACGGGAGATATAAAAGTTTGTTTTTACCTATTAAACAAAAGAATGGAGACAAAACGAGAAATTGCAAATTTCAAAAGACGTTTAACTAAAAAGTTTCAAAATCGACATTTGGGTGAGAGGGAGCAAGAAGAATCGCTACAAGAATTTTTTAAGCCAGTAGTAAGCACCCTGAAACCAACATCGGTCCTCGGTGCAGCCAGGCAAACTATGCTGATTAAAAACACTCTACCCACGCAAACTAAACCGATTAAACACACTCTAGCCACGCGAACTAATCCGATTAAAGAGGAAGATACTGACGAGGATGACTACGAATCATTGGGTTTATCACCGTCCCCTGTAATTACTGCTATTCAGAAAACATTGCCGACCTCTCTTGGTTTTAGTCTCGCCGAATATTCAAGTCCGGCTGAAGCTCCTATAATGCGAATTCCTCCCGTGTCCAAAACCGAATATGCTACTACGAGCACTGGTCCTAAACTCACCCCTTCATATTCCGCAGTACAACATAGACGTATTTCCACTCCGCCTGAGCTTCCTAACATCACCACTCTAAGGTCCCTCGATAGTTTGTTACCTGGTCAGAATATTGGAGACGCTGCTAAATATTTCTTGATCAAATTTTTCGAAAATCCTAAGACAGTGACCCTGTATTCAGGTTACAGTATGATAAGAAAAAAGGTGAGCTGACCTTCGGCAATAAAGTGGTTAAAATCTTTGAGAATGATGTAGTGGTCGAGGGGGAGCAATACGTCGGAAGACGCGGCCTTTGGAATTTGCTAGTTTTCAAAAATTTGAAAGAAACTACCCTCGCGCCGGAAGTTAAAGCGGCTTACGCGGCCATGTTAAAAAATACTAACGCTATTTATCAGAACAATGACCCAAAAACTAACAAACCCAAATCTAATTGTAGCGCCAAATACAGGACTGTTATCGCTCCAATTTGGGAAAACATCAAGAAAACAAGGACTGGTATAGTTAAAAAAGCGGGTAGTAGAGTTGATTATAAATATTACGATAATCCTAGTGATTTGATTAAAAGACTCGAGACTTTTGTACTAGTTTGGCTGGTCATGACGGACACGGGAACGAAATGGTCGAAATTTTATCAGAAATACCACAAAGACAAATCGTAACTGCTCGAGAGAAAAGGGTGGCTTATCAAAATTTAGGTTTAGATTAAAAAAATTGTATATATAATAAAAGGACCATGGAATCAAAAATTATTAAGATGAGGTACTGTGTCAAATGTAAACGTCGCACTTCTAACAGCTCTGAACCGTCCGTTATTATCGCTGCAAAAATGGTCGACAGATTCAAGTTGTATTTTGTGAGGTGTGCGGGACGAAAAGAGCTTCCTTTATCAAGTCTGGGAAAGGAATCGTAAATAAAATCATAGATAATTTGCCGGTCGAACTCCATTTACTAGGCTACCAATACTGCGGCCCGGGAACAAAACTGAAAGAAAGGTTGGCTCGTGGAGATCCGGGAATTAATAAACTTGACGAAGCATGCAAGGAACACGATGTAGCTTACTCGAGAACTAGCCGCTTTGATCGTTAAGAAAATCATGAAAACAAAACTAAAGTCTGGAATGGGAAATAAAAAAAATGATCAACTCGTAAAAGAACTTCACAGGCCAACGCGAAAAAATTTTCCAAGACGGAAAGTGATTATACTGAGCCTGAACGATCTATGGCAGGTTGACTTGGTGGAAATGATACCTTACGCTAACTTAAATAAAGGTTTTAACTACCTACTGAACTGCATTAATGTCATGTCCAAGTTCGCTTGAGCCATTCCCCTTCAATCTAAATCCGGTGTAAACGTTACCGAAGCTTTCAAGAAGATACTCTCAGGAGCGACCGGCCCTAAAAATTGCAAGTGGATTTAGGTAGTGAGTTCTACAACAAAGACTTCAAAGCCCTACTCAAGCTGCATAACATCAACATGTACGCTACGTACTCTGAGAAAAAAGCGAGCGTGGTACAGAACATTGAAAACTCAAATGTGGAAAAGGTTCACTAGACAGGGGTATTATGAGTGGGTAAGCATTATCGACTAGTTAGTTTCCAAGTACAATAACACAGTTCATTCCACCATTAAACTGAAACCTAGTGAAGTAACCAAATGCCACGAACCCCTGTTAAGCCGAACTAATACTAAACGGTTGTTGAAGAAACCCAAATTTGCTGTGGGAAATAAAGTCAGGATTTCTAAAGTTAAGAAAATTTTCGATAATGGGTATTTGCAAAATTTTACTAACGAAGTTTTCACTATCCGTAAAGTACAAAAAACACAACCTGTTACTTATCTTCTAAAAGACGAGTCGGGTGAAATGGTGCTAAGCAGTTTTTATGAACCAGAACTTCAAAAAACTCTAGTTCCTGATTTGTTTTTAGTAGAAAAAGTATTACGGAAGAAGAAAGGAAAAGATGGTAAAATACAATACTTTGTTAAATGGAAGGGATATGACGCCAAGTATAACAGCTGGACGGATACTATTAGCAGTCTTAAATAAATGTTGACTTTTCATTTTTTCACATAAAACTTTTCAACAATATTATTTTTTTAATAAAAAAATATCTTATTTTTTTTCTTCCTCAACATTATAAAAGGATACATTTTTATTTTTATTTAACAATGGAAAAGACAACATTCACGTGTGTTTACTGCGGGGGCATTTTCCCCTCGCAAGCCGAGCTCTTCAACCACCTACAGTTCCATCACCCGGTTAATGTGGAAGAATGTACTTGCTTTCACGACCAGCTACCCGACACACTCAAGAGTCTACCACCCCTATCTGTGGATAAAGGATTGGGTCACCGACAATACGAGATGCCTCTAGTGGGTGAATGTGTCTTCGGCGATCCGCTACAATTTCTCCTATCTATACGCACAGCACTACAAGCGATGCTAGAAGTTTGTTTACGCCAGCTGGTAAACTGTAAAGTCCAGATCAGCTTGGGTATACAATTTACTAGGGACGACGCTTCTATTAAAGCGGGATTCTGGTCGAGATATTCAGAAATACGTAATCCCAACGACATTCCCGCTCTGTTGGAAGAGGCATTTGTAAAAATCCAAGGATCCATCGATGCTTTCGCCGAACGGGGCAGCGGTTGGGTTATACCTCACATCTATAACCTAATAATCAGAGTGTCAAAGTATAAACCGTTACGGGCATCTACGTACATCCCTCTTCCAAAAGCACTTGCTGGCATTGGTGGTGAACATTCAAAATTTAAACGATCAGAAATGCTTTCTGTATTCCGTCCTGGCCACGGCTCTGCAGTTGGACAGCGTCGACCCGGAAGATTACCACGAATTCGAAGATATGCTCGATACTTCCATGCTGTCTTACCCTACTAACATCGCCAAAATTGACAATTTTGAAAAGGTAAACGATCTTTCCATCAATATCATCGGATACAGCCGCGAAGAGGAGCTACACCCACTTCGAGTCTCTAAAAACTTGGACGGACTACCAATTGACCTTCTATATCTGTACGAAGACGAGGATGATTCGGAAACTCTAACACCCATTATTGTGCCGTTACAGACGTAGCTGCTTTCCTGCGATATCGAGGTTCTGGTTCCCACGCCAAGTTTTATTGCAGGAACTGTTTTGCCGGTTTTGGAAAGAAATGGATGCTGCTAGCTCATAGGAAAGAATGCGTCAAAATTAATCCCATACAAGCTCTTAGATTCAAGAAGCCAGGAGAAAACTCTCTCGTATTCAAGCACTTTAACCGTCAAAACCCCTTCCCCCACATCATATATGCCGACTTAGAATGCCTCCTTTGTCCCATCCAAACCGCTCAACCCGACGCTTCGACGAGTTCAACCACCCAAATCCATCAACACCTTCCTTGTAGTTTCGGCTATGTTCTATTGGGACACGATGGGAAGATTATACGTCACAAGTATTACTTGGGAGAAGACGCTGTCGACGTGTTTTATAAATGTATGGAAGAAGAAGCACAATATTATGGCAAACTTGCTGAAAAATGCAAAACCCCTCCACCTCAGCCCATCCGAAGAAACAGACTTCAAGAATGCCCGGGTTTGTCATTATTGCAAGGAAGCCTTCAAGAAGTGCATTGAGAAATCAAATATCGACGGGGAATCTAAACTACGGATCACCGACAATAAAGTGCGGGATCATCGCCACATCAGTGGGAAATACAGAGGAGCTGCTCATCCAAACTGTAAAATGTCTGCTCGAGAACGTAAAACGTGTTACATGGGTTGGAAGGGTACGATATTCACCTTCTAGTATCCGCAGTTTACATGTTCCCGGGAAAAGTAGATGTTATCGCTCGCAATAACGAGAGGTTTCAGACCATAACCATTAAGGATCACGTCAGTAAAATCAATCTTCGTTTTATAGATAGCCTCTATTTCTTAAACGCTTCTTTGGATACTCTAGTAAAAAACCGCAGGAACGACAATAATGGTTTTTCCATCCTCGAGGCAGCTTTAGACTCTGGATTGAAATCTACTTGGTTTTTGGAGAACACCACGCAGGAACATGCGCTGAACCTGTTAACCCAGAAGGGTGTTTATCCGTACGAATACATAAGCGACATGTCCGTTTTCGACGAGGAAGACCTACCATCGAGGCACTCGTTCTACTCTCGATTGAAAGACGAGATTTTGGCGGGAGACGAGTACGTGCGAGTGCTGAACCTCTGGCTGAGGATGAAATCAAAGGTATTCCGTACTTACCACGAGATCTACCAAATGACCGACGTTTTCCTGCTTGCTGACGTTTTTGAAGATTTCCTAAAATTGTGCCTCGAAAACAACAAGCTGGATCCCTGCTATTACATCTCCACTCCAGGATTCAGCTGGGCAGCTCTCCTTAGGATGCAGGATCCAGAATTG
This sequence comes from Lithobius niger, assembly GCA_023313725.1. Classification (NCBI taxonomy): domain Eukaryota; kingdom Metazoa; phylum Arthropoda; class Chilopoda; order Lithobiomorpha; family Lithobiidae; genus Lithobius; species Lithobius niger. Next base: position 56,599 of record JAHWFP010213584.1, read on the forward strand.
GAGCTATTCACTCACGTGGGGAAGCATAATCTCATATCTTCTGGCACCAGAGGCGGAGTTTCATTCATTGGAATAACAAATACCTGCCTCTTTATGTCCTCAGTAAACCCTCTGTATACATAGTGGATTTGGACATGAACAACCTCTACGGTGTCGCCATGTGCGCTCATCTCCCATATGACGGGTTCTGAGACCTAACCAGGAAGGAGATTAGAGCTTTGGACATAGACACTGTACCGGACGACGCTGACGTGGGATATATACTGGAAGTGGATCTCCAGTACCCCAGAGAGTTGCACGACTCGCACAACGATTATCCACTAGCTCCGGAGAAGATCGACATTGTAAAGGAGCTAAATTCCCCTTATTCTTTAAATCTGGCGGAAAATTTAAACCACAAGATCAAGTCCTCCTCCAACACCAAACTTGTCTCGAACCTTCTCACAAGAAAAAGTACATCCTTCCCTATAGGAACTTGAAATTCTACTGCCGGCACGGACTACTAGTTCTTCGTCACATCCAAAGAGTTCTAGCTTTCAACCAAAGACCGTGGATGAAAACTTAATCGAGTTCAACACTGCAAAAAGGCAAGAAGCGACCTCTCCTTTCGCCAAGCACTACTTCAAACTGCTGAATAATTCGGTGTTTGGTAAAACTTTGGAAAATAAGCAAAGTCACCTCGATGTGAAGCTGTGCACCGACGAGAAAATGGCATTCAAATACACCTCGCAACCGCACGCCGAATCCTTCAAGATTCTAAACGAAAACCTCGTGAAACTCAACTGCAGTATTCGTAGTGCGCTGTGCGATCTCCCAACCTACTCTGGATTTACCTTACTGGAACTCTCCAAACTGTTCATGTTTGAATTCCACTATGACTACATTCTGCGAAGTATGGGGACCGTGCCAAACTCCTTTTCACCGACACCGACAGCCTCTACTACGAAATCCAAACGGAGGACTTCTATCTGGACATGCTCGCCGACAAAGACCGTTTCGACATGAGCAACTATTCGTCAAATCATCTCCTCTTCTCCAGCACTAATAAACAAGTGTTGGGGAAAATGAAAGACAAAATGGGCGGCATCCCCTTCCTAGATTTCATCGGACTCAGATCGAAAATGTACTCTATCAAACCTCTGAAAAAGGTGGCTATCAAGAAGGCCAAGGGCATACAAAAAGATTTTGTGCAAAAACATTTGAAATTTGATGACTACGAAACAGCCCTAAAATCGATGGCACCTCCACAGAAGGGAAGCTGGACCAAGATTGCCAGCATCGACCACGAGCTGAGTACTGTTCAAATATCTAAATCCCTCCTCTCGCCTTATGACGATAAGAGGTATGTGTTGGACAATGGCAAAGATACTCTCGCCATCGGTCACTACAACACCGGAGCTTGGGAGGAGTACATGGACGATTTCGACTCGGAGGTGGACGTGATGAGCGACGAGGATGCGGAGGAAAAATTATCCCTCCAGTTGAAAGAGCGCGAAGCCCAAAAAATGACCGAAGCAAAAATAGCCGAGGAGATTAAGAAGGCCGTCCGCAGGGTGGTCGTATTAGAGAACCGTCGGAGAAAGTTGGAGGATTTTCAGGTGTGGAAGAAGGAGCGTAGAAAGAAAGATGCTACCAGAAAGTATAAATCCCGCTCGCAGGAAACAGAGATGCAGAGAAAAGCTAGATTGGAGAAAATGGTCACCAGTAAAAGAAAAGCTCAAACTCGAGAAAGTAAGGAACAAAGAAGGGCTAGATTGGAGAAAAAAGCTGGTAGTAAAAGAAAAATTCTGGAAACAGAAACGGAGGATGAAAGAAAACTTAAATTATCGAAAAGAAGAGCTCGAGAGATTATATTACGATGATCTCCGGAGTCATCATAATTATGCTTTACATCCTGGGTGGTGTGGAAAGAATCCATATTATTATAGCCAAAAACTATAGTTTCTGAAACCTTACAGGAAAATTTGTGTGCCTTTTACTGGAGACAGGTAGTGACATCATTCAAAATGGCGGTATTTTTTCACGGGTACTTGACGTCACTTCCGATTTACACAGGTGCCGCCATGTTGTTAAATGGCCGCACTCCGTGGGCGCCGCCATTTTGAAAAAAAAATGACGTCACTTTCGGTCCACACTAGGATGTATCAAATGGTCACAAAAAAATGTAGCAAAAAGCACTTTTTCCACCTTCCTCCAGATTGACAAAAAGCTAATATGTAGCAAAAAGCACTTTTTCCACCCTCCTCCAGATTGACAAAAAGCTAAAATGTATCAAAAAGCACTTTTCCACCCTCCTCCAGATTGACGAAAACTAAAAAAAAGTCCGCCATTTTGGATGACGTCACATCCGGGGGGGGGGGATATGTCCGCAAATCGCCTTTTACCACTACTACTAATACCACTAGAACGGTTTAAGGTTACCAGACAACTTGGTTTACAAGAGAAGGGTTTTGTGGTAGGACCCATAAGTTAAAATCTCTCTTAATATCCTTCCACAAAGGAAGGCGTGGATAAGAACAGGGAGAATAAAATCATACGCACTTGAAACTTTGGTGAGGAGTTCCGAAACGGGAAAAGCTGAAGGTTCCTTTTGTTGTGGCTGCACCTTCAATACACCACTTAAAAAAATTTAAGAAAAAATTTTTACGTAAATAAATAAATTTATTATGAAATGTTTAAACGAAATTTAAACGAAATGTTTTAACTATTAAAGTTTAAACAAAATACTGGCTTAACCTGTCGGCGTTCAAATACTCATTTCAGGCTTGTACAACGAAGCAGTATTGAAGTTTTAAGATTTTTAAACTTCAATAAACAAATCATTTATGTTTTGTCGTTCTTAGATGTAGCCACAGTTGTAGCGATCGGTTTGTAGCGGCACAGTCCTACTAAAGTTTAAAAAAAATTCGTAAGGGACAACTAGTTGATTAGGTTTCCAACTACAGGGAAAAAATATTTCCTGACCACTTAGGTTCGTCTAAGCCTACATAGTTTGTACACCAAAAAAAAAAACACTCTTTATTTTTAGAGGAAAAATAAAACTACATTTAAGTTTGGTTAGATTAGAGCTTATAACCACCGTTTCACTGAGAACAGCTATCTTAATTAAAAGAGCCATAACTGCTATGATCAATCACAAGTTTCCACCCTTTTAATAAGACATAGTTAACACTAAAACATCGGTCCTAATTTCAAAAGGGATCTGGGAAATAAAACTGCCCATTTAAGTTTTTAGTTCGAAAGTAGGCTAACTTTTACTGAATTCTGAAAAAAATCTAAGGCATGCTGACCTTTGGTTCTAGCTTTAGGTTAGGGGGAACATTTTTACTGCGTGCGACCATCCATTTTTAGGAAGCTAGATTCGTTCCTTACCCGTTTTCCGGACACATTTACACTCTGTTTTACAATACGGTTAGCAGTTCGTTTGGGGAAAATCTTTCCTTTAATTTTACCTGCAGGAGGTTTTAATTAAATCATCTCACTGTTTACCAGAGTCACTACTGGTTTCGCCACTGAAGACAGTTTACGCATTTTAATCTATTAAAATCGGCAACGTTGGATTTACGTTAGTGGAATGTTTACAAACTAGAAGCGTTTGTTTTTCCTGTGCTATCTTTGTCGCGCCGACAATTGAGTGCTATGTTGGCAATATCGCGTGCAACAAGATCCACATTGGTTTTAACAGAGTGACACTGCTAAATTCTGTTTAGGCGTACTTTTATGAAGGGTGCTTAAATCATTTTTACAGCTAGACTCAGGCAAACAGCGATGGGGTTGTTGGTTTTATTGTCCACCTTTGATGAGGGCGGAGTTGACTTCACTCGAACTGCAGCCAGCTGGCCGAGTTCCGTTAATAGGAGAATTTTTTCCCCCAGTTCAGCACTGCATCCGAATGCTTAACGATGTTTGGCTGACGATTTTTTTTTCGACGCCTACTTTTACTTAAATCCCTCCCCGATTGCTCTGCATTAGACGGTGGGCTAAGCGCCGATTGGTTGGCGTCAATTCGGGAACTGACAGTGTTCAACCCCGATGGGTGGGCACAGACATGGCGGCGCCATTCACACTTTAAACACGGCGGTGTTTACTACAAAAGCTGGACTAAGTTAATCGAGATGTTTGTTTGAAATTAGGCTGTCGTAAATGGTTTAAAGATTAAATTACAATACTGCGCTGATAGCCGTTTAGACACGATGTTATGATTTTGTTTATCTTAAAATCTTGAAACAAATTTTCAAATTTTAAATTCACTTGTAGCAATCGTTCATTATGTGTTTGCAGAGAGTTGTCCGTCTGCACCTTTTTGTTTTACTGGGATTTAACCCATGGTTTCGTACAGGGGGAGACTTTTAACAGAATTGTTTTTTAGTCAGTATTAGCCAAACTTAATCTAGCTAATTCCAGGTTCTTCCCACGTAGCTTCATGTTTGAGTCTACGAATCTCTGGCGTACTAGCTGTATCCTATTTTTTTCACATGGGTGTTTTTAATTATTGATAATCCGGGGGCACGATTTTTATCGACCCTTTAAGAATTATTCCTTCTTTTCAAAGTTACTTCATTATCGTTAACAGCAGAGTTACGATTATAACAGACTTGTGGCGGTTTGTTTGCTCACAGTCAAGCCCAGATTAAAACAGTCTTTCTTTAACTGGAATGTCACTAAGATATCGGCTAGGCTTAGCCATTGTACCATTACGTTAATTTCAAACAAAAATTAATTTTACTTGAAAAACACTATTTAGATTGCAGCCGCAAAATAAATTCTCAAAGTTTGAACGTTAGTTTTCAAAAATAAAGCTTTTATAAATGAAAACCACAATTAAAATGCAGCCGCAAATTTAATTCTCAAGGTCTAGACAGAGCAGGTTAATTAAAACATTTCTCTTCCAAATCCGGCAAACTATACAATTAATACGCCTTTAAGACCTTCCTAGCTTTGGTGTATGAATAACTAAACCATTAAAATAATGCATCTAATTACAACACTCGGCTTGGCGGCCTACAGCATATCTCATGTACACTTACCCAAATGCACAATCACTGTGCGGTCAGTCAAGTCCAGTCCAAACTTCCACCACTGTTTGGAGATGGCTTGCACTAAATCACTAGTAGAACATCTGTTGTAGAGGTCTACTTCACTGGAACAGGGGATGGGGTGTCCATGGTCCACTGTTGGCGGTAACGGAGCTCCTGGTCCCGGGGCGGGAGGATCCTCCTCACCGGCTGAGGCAAGATGCTGGCATCTAAACGGCAGAGGGCAGATTATGTCTCACGGTGAAGGTGCGGCTTTCACTTCTCGGCTCCAGGATCGGTTGCAGATGCTGGGACGGGGGAAAGTACTGTTGTTGACGGCAGTACAGACATCGGATGGGGTGACTATGTTGACGGAGTCACGGCATCGTTTTCGGGCAACTATTTGGACTGAGTTGCGGACATCTAGTTGAAGGGTTCTTCAACTGCAAATTCGGTACGGTAGCATGGCAGGGGGGAAACGCTTGTTAAGAACAGCACCTGTTGATCCCACTGCTGCCCACCAATTGTAACGGCTGATGCTACGACGGCTGAGGTGCTTGTAACATCCCCGTCTTTCGGTTGAGTTGACTTGGGTCTTGTTAAAAATAATTCTTTCGGTGGTTTGTTTGCTTATCAAAGCACAGTCGTGGCTACGGGCCCGATGTAGGGAACGGAGCGAAAATATCCTATCAAATTAAATAGGGCTAACAAGTACTATTTTACACGGTACGCGCTGCCACCAGGTGGAGTGATATTAATTGCAGAAAATCCTGAGTTAAGAATAAAAGGGGGTTTACATAATATTTTAACTCTACAATTAATAACTGGGTAAACAAGTGACGTTTTTAACTCTTGGTTTTATTTATATGCAGTTAAACAAAATATAAATGGCACTTTACATTTTAACACGTTTTTACAACTAAAAGCTTTAATAAAGCAACGAGAATTTACATTCTTAAATTCAACAAACGAACTATGGCGTTTAAGAAATAGTAATCTTTCATATCAAGAAAGTTCACTCAGGTCTGTTTCAACCTCCTAAAAATAATATGTAGCCGCAAGTTACAATTAGGCCTACAGTATGTTGTTTACGTTAATACTCCCACAAACTCAACTAAACTTCCAGTTAAATCTAAACTAGATCAGCTCAACGGGAGCACTAGCAATTTAAGCAGGACTTTCACTTAAATTAAATTTATAAAATAAGTAAGATCGACATGGTTTTAGAAAGGGAACCACCCTGACATTTATGATTAACTAAGTTCAGAAACTGCCGATGTACGAAGTTAAGTCATAAAAATTCAAGCTAGAGGTTAATTTAAATTTGAACTAGTAATTTAGGTTTTGGGGCCTAAAGTAAAACTTTCAACTATAAACTACGCGAAAATACGAACCACTACCATCTGCCCGGCATGGCAACATTCGGACGGCATCGTCTCCTATCCCGATCGGCATGACCACCTCCTAGCTTGAGATCTGTGAGCTGTGCTGTGGATGCTTTGGGCTGGGGGGTTTTATGCTAGCAGCCTGACAGGAAGGAGGAGGGGAAACCGCGTCCCTGTAGGAGAGCTATTACATGGGGGACAGAGGTGGAGAACAATGGGAGAGGGAGGGACAGAGCCAGCTGTCTCTCAAGCAGGGGAACAACGGGACTCTTGTAGTAGCTCTCTGTGATTGGAGGAGGGGACGAACTGGGGAAAATACTGACTGCTGATTGGTGGGCCAGGTCGGCAGTGCTTGTAGCAAAGGGTTTGCCGACTTTAGGACCGGGGCTTCGAGAAAAGGCTAGTTTGGGTTTGACATAAAGGAACATTGGGAAAAGGCATATTCATAAGTATTAAAATAAAATTAAATGGATAAATCAATCAATGGATTAATAAATCATTGTGGCTAAATTAAACAAGCAATAAAATCCAAAACTGCGATGTTATGCATCACAATACTAGGGGGGGGGGGAGGGGGAACGAAGTATATTGCACAGAATAACTTGGTTTTGGCTTTGGAAAACAGATCTTTGTGACATCTTTTAGTTTAGTAGAAGGACGTGTGAAGCTAGTAAAGATTTGGGAAATTGGGTGGTCACCCACGGAGATTTTGGCTGGAGAGGAACAAAACTATATACAACAACCTGCGAGTCCGGTAAAATTGCCATTAATTAAACTTAGTTGAGCACATGGTAGGGTTCAGGGGGCTAGTTAAAATATCAAAAGAATAAATAATTAGCAAAGTAAAAAATGCTAGAACGCATTTAAAATGGCCATTACTTTTGCAGTGGCAGAACTTAGTTGTCAAGGAAGTGGGAAATTTTTCATACTATTTGGTGCGCAACAAACAAGATAAAAAATATCACACGCGACACGAATACAACCTATTCATGAGGTTAAGTACCTTTGCAAAGGAAGCCCCTCCTATTCCACAATTAAGCTAATCTAAGTCAGCTTTATGCCTAATGAATAATATAAAAATAAAATACATATGTACAGAAGTTCGAATATCGGCGACCGGAAATGGCGAGCGCTACGGTGCCGTTTGGTGAGTTTTTCTAATGGCTGTAGAAAATTTTTGGAGTTGAATTACAACATTCTGTTCCGGGGAACTGAAGATGAAGTGTTGGGCTATTAACCCTTTATAGCCTGGCGTCCAATTAAAAGGACGGCTACTGAACGGCAAAAAACTAAGTCCCAACGCGAGCTTTGTGAGGGGTCCCCGGGGACTCCGAGTAAAGCGAGCAGCAACAGCCCAGTGGTCTGCGTCCTCATGTGCAAACCAAGTGAATGCCGGATCGAATCCCGCGACCGATCCAACTATCATATGGGACTTTAAAAAAAATATCCAGTTTGGCATGGGCATTAAAGGGTTAAGGGCTTCAAAGATGGTCGTTTTGGTCCAATATTCAGGGACCTATGAAGTGTTGAAGTTTGAAGTCTTTTGGTGCTGAGGCACCAAAGAAAAAAAGTTCGTTCCGAAAAACGCCGGTTTTCTGGCAAAAGCCCTTTACAATTCCAACATGGCGCCAAAGCACTGAGCGAAGGTAGCAGACACGTTTTGGTCTGTAGTTAAAAAACTACTCAACCAAAAATAAAAAGTGAGACCTTTTTATCTCAAATCATAAAGATAAAAAGAGAAGCATTGAATTTCAATTGCTAAGCGCTATCTTAAAACAAAAATTAACCAAAGTGTCACTAGCGCTTGTACCAACCTGCGATTTAACTCGTTTCCGCTGCAAGTTAAAACAGTAAACTACATTTACCCATTGTTTAAATTGTCAATATATAACACCACGGAGAAGCCTGCCATCCTAGGATATGGAGCTCCAGTAAAACAGAGGTTTCAACAACCATCTCGGATACCGAACGTTTTCAATAACCCGTGACCCAGTGAAGTGTGCTGTTTTAAAAAATTGGACGATCAACTTCAAACTCAGGATTCCGACTCATCGGTGGGGAGGAGGAATGACGGTCCGCTCAACCGTGTGCAAAAATCGTAAAAAGGTTAGTATACACTTGATGCGCTGTAGTTGCCAAGCTAGTATTTAATTTATCACGTGATTTTTAATACGGTGTTTGAGGTCATGAATCAGGCGTTATTTGTCTCTAACTGGATTTA
>JAHWFP010213584.1:79899-112131 GCA_023313725.1 Lithobius niger
CTTACCATCAAAAAAAAAAAAAAGCTTCTCCCGACCGACCTTAATTATAATTTAATTGGTACTGCAGCTAAACGTTTTTTTTTTCCTTAGGCCTTATGTCTGCTCCGAGAATTTACGTCTGAAACTCAATCCGCAATTTAATTTCTTCTCCGCCTTTGGTTTTGTCCATTACCATGTCAGGATCCCGACATCCCTGCCCCACCCATTCTTTAATCCTAGTTTCTTGCGGTAAACATAGGATAAGCCTAATTATTGATCCAATTCTCGTTTTGTCCTTTCCTTTGTCGATTCGGTAGCAAATCTACTTGGTGGAATAGATAAATGCGTTCATCACTCGCCATTTCTCCTGATAAGCTCAGAACAAGGTTAACTGGGATTGAAGCTGCGTACTTCGAGAAAGGCAGCTACTATCTCACTTGGCTTTCGCTCAAAAGCGGCAAGTCACGTGACTTGAGGTGCACGAAGAATCACTACGTCACAGACTAGGCAAGTAAACATCGCGTGACGTCACCGTTGAAAGTAGCCCAAGAACGCCCGAGAAGCTTTCTGGCGGGAGTGAGATACTCCTCGGACCGAGCGGTACAAAAGAAGCTTACTAGCGTACACGCGCCACGTTTGTCATCGGGATCGTACCCTTAGACGATCAAATAAAAGGTAAATGAGTTCATATAAAACTATTTCCGGTAATGTATCGAGAAAAACGTTAAAATATACCGGAGGGGGTTATGTGCCTTTAAAAGAAAAATACTTCCATATATCATTTGATCAGGATTACAATATCTATGCATCCATATCTAGCAAAACCACAAAGCTCAGTTCCAGACAGGAAGTGGGCCTTGGGGTGACACCAAGGCCCATTGAGACAAAAACCAGAGGGAGCAGGGAGGGGTTAGCAAAACTCGGCTCCAGCTGAGCTGTGAGCTGTCAAGCTGCAAACAAACTAAGCTCATGCTGGGCTAACAACCAACATTCCGCTCCTTTTTGCGTCATCCCCCGTGCTTCTCTGAGCATAAACAAGCAAACAAAAAATATTACAACAAAACAACAATAGCAAAACAATGCACATGAGATTCATCAAGGTAATTCGTACACAACATTAGCTTCATGTCATCATCGCTGCTCGTAAATGTTCGTATGGCGCACGTGGCAGGGGCTTCGTAAATATGTCGGCAATGTTCTTTTTGCTTTGTACATACTTCACAATGCACTCACTGTCGTGTACGGCTTCTCGAACGAATTTGAATCTCAAATCAATATGTTTTGTTTGGACATGTTCGCGGTTGTCTTTCAAGTAGGCGATGGCAGCCTCATTGTCACAATTGATGGTGATGGGAATTTGCACTTTCAACCACGCCAGTTCTTGGATTACTGCAGACAACCACTTGATCTCCATAACTGTCGTGGAGAGACCAATAAATTCTGATTCCATGGTCGAGAAGGCAACACATCGTTGTTTATGTATTCTCCAACTGATGGAAACCCCGGCCATGAAACCTATAAATCCAGACCACGACTTGCGATCATCTATAGAGGATGCCCAGGAACTATCTGTGAAAAACCAAAGCGTTGGGGATCTTGACACAACGTTGCATTTAATTCGTAGGTTCCTGGTTGAATACGCATATGTCAATACTTTCTGAAGTAACCTCCACTTGTCCAATGTGGGATTGGCATTAAACTGAGAAAGTGCTGTCACTGCGAACAGAAGGGCTGGTCGGGTTCGTGATCCGATGAACATTAAAGCTCCAACCAGTGACCGATACTTGGTGCTGTCTACCGCCCCTATTTCCAGATTTCTCACGCTCTGAAGGGGTACACCAGCATCCATGGGGACTAGTACTTTGCGGGCATTCGTCAAATTGAATAACTTAGTTAGTCTCATGATGTATCATTCTTGGTGTATACTTCAGCACTCGTTATTCACTTCGAACTCGACACCAAGAAATCGTCGCAACTCGCCTGAGTCCATAACTTCATACTTTCCAGTAAGTAAGTGTCGATTTTTGCCAGGGATGAGAAGACCATGTCAGAAGTTCTTCAGACATGGTCTTCTCATCCCTGGCAAAAATCGCAAGATCATCAACATATACCAGGATGACCGCTCACCGTTTATACGTGAAGATGCAATTAGTCGACAAGAGTTTGTCGAATCCGAGTAGAGCGAAAGTTGCATTTAACTCTTCAAACCATTGACGGCCCAATTGGTGGAGGCGTATAGGCTTTGCTTTATGTAACTTCCAGGCGTCATTTAATGGCTCTGGGTAACCCGGGGCTGGCCTCAGGTAGGTTTCCTCTGGCAATGTACCATATAGATAGGCGCACTTCACGTCTAAATGACGATGCATCCATCCATAACAGACCACAAGAAGAATGAAAAAGAACCTAACTAAGGTGAATGCAATTACAAGTGAAAAGGTATCAAAATAATCAAACCCTTTCTTTTGGACGTTCCCTTGGGCTACCAGTCTTGCCCTAAACTTTGTTGGCCTCCCATCAGCATCTTGTTTAACTGTATACATCCATCTAGATCCAATAATCTTTTTGCTTTGGGCTTAGGAACTCTTGTGAATACAGCTCGATCAGAAAGTGTCTGGATTTCTTCTTTCATCGCTTCTCTCCATCTCTTGGCCTCTAGAGATTGGACTGCTTCTTCATAGTTGGTTGGGACTTTCATTTCTACGCAAAAGGCTTCGGGGTTTATACCTTGTCCCCACAAATCTTCATTTGTATCTCCACGCATGTCTTCATTAATCAAGTCTGTTCCCTCTCCGTCGCTATGGGTGTACTTGCTCTCAAGACTTTCCATTCGGACTGATATACCGGCAGTGTCTACTTGCCCTGGCAAAGCTGTGGGTATGTTGACTTCAGGTCCTTTTGCTGGCGTTGAGTTCTTCATGCTGAGGTCGAATTTGGTCACTTCAAAAGGGATTTTTTGTGCCACACAATACCTCCCCACATCTGCTACGGATCTTTGTCGTGGGCCTCCCAGGTAACGGTAGTATATATCTGCACGACCGGCATCTTTACCTTGTTGTCTAATTGAGACTTCTCTTTCCCAGCCGGCAGCTGGATCCTCTTGACGAATAGTGGTTACGACCTGGATTGGTTCCATGTGGGGTATTTGTCGTCGTTCTTGCATCGGTTGCAATTGTCTGCTATTCCCCTGAATCCTCTCAGGTAGAATGGACTCGATGTCGTTACTGTAACGGCCGAAGCTACGATTCTCAAGGTGCTTGTAACTTCTCCGACATCAATGTGGTTTTGACCTCTAAACCTCTAGTTCGGTTGCGGTTTTTACTTTTACGGAAAACAGCACACGTATGCTACTGGCCCAGCATGGGTAACAGAGAGTCATTTGTCCTAACTGTAGGCTAACTAGATAACTTTAAAGGGGGGTATTTGCTGCCACCAGGTGGGTGTTTCTAAATGCAGCTCTAAGTTTAATTATTAAGTGGTTTTCTTAAGAACTATAACTTCTACATTTAGTCTAACTAGTAGAAAAACAGGCGTTTTGACAAACTCTTTGGTTTATTAAAATGCAGACAAAATATAAAAACAATTACACTTCGTTTCAACTAGGTTTACAAGAAAATAGGCTTTAAATTAAAGCACTGCGATTTTTACGCTAAAATCAATAAGAATTTACAATTAAATTCAACTCAAACTTCACACAACAGGGTGAAAAGTAAAAACTACAATTTCGATTAGAAAATGTTTGTGGGACCTCGGGAACCCGTTATAACATGCAAACCGCGGGAATTACATGAAATAAATCTATTTGGTGCAAACCGCGGGAATTACACACAAATAGTCAAGATTATGTTTCTTAAGTCCGACCTAAGATCGAATCTGTAGATCCTTAGTATTTGGGGAAGCACCCTGAAAATACGTCGTCTAAATGCAGATTTAGTGTTTAGATTAAGTTCATAATGATAAACACGGAAAGAAAGCTGGTTTTTAGAAAGGGACCGTGAACCCTGACGTTATGGCGATGGGGGCCTAGAATGCCGACTATGGCTCCACCTCCATAATTCCCTCAAAGCTTATGGTTAGGTTAATTTAAAACTAAAATTTCAAATGGGGTTTCCAAAATTAAATTTTCTAAACTAACACTAGTCTTAATACGAACCTACTACCTTTGCCCGGCATGGCAACATTCAGATGGGACATCTCCTATACCGACTGGCGTAGTCACCTCTGGCTTTGAGATCTGATGAGCGTGTGCTCCCCCGAGCAGCGCTCGGGGCTTTGTGCTAACGATTGCCTCCTGGGGCTGGGGTTATATACACATTACCGGAAGTTGGCGCGGACGCAGAGGATAGCTACGGAGGTCTGATTGGCTGAGGTCCTTGAGAACAATAGAAAAGTCGGCAGCGCAAAGGATTTTTCGCTTGGCGCTGTTTGAAGGAATAACTATGGACTGCGTGACAAAGAGAGGCCGGTAGAGTTATACTCATTGTTTGGAACGTGAATAAGGCCTTTAATTACTACGGATTGTTTTCTTAGTTGACCACGATGTTAAGCATCGCGACTATTGAAGGAATGATCTCAATAAATTCGATTATTAACATTGGGAAGCCAGGTTTACTTTGGGAAATTAAAAGCCAAGTCGGTTTTGCTACGAACAACTACGGAACATTAGAAAAGACGTGTACAGGAAAATTCGTAAGATGAAGTATTGCCTAAGCTCCGGTAGTTGGGATGGCAAAAGATTACGTTAAAAGATTATTATAAAATAAAAGTAAAGGTTACCAGCGAATGCTAAAACGCATTTTAATTAGTTGAGTTAATATTTATAGACGTAAAATTAGGGTTTTTGGATGTTGGACATTTCTCAAGTGCATCTTAGATCGTCACCTTAAATCTACTTAAGAAATATCAAAACAAAGTGTCTGTACAATTATTAGTGAGGTTAAGTACCTTTGTAGAGGAAGCTCCTCCCTCTAAACACCAAACTAATGTTTTCGGTTTTATGCCTAAATGAAAAATAAAAGCATATACAAATTTTTACAAGTGGCGAAAATGGCGTCTCGTGCGCTACGGTGATTTTACGGCATCAGTTTCGTGCGTTTTTCTTAAGGATGCTGTGAAAGTTCTAGAAGGAATTTTCGTGTTCTGTTTGCGGGAGAAAACAGATAAAGTTTGTGGCTATTAAGAGCTGTTTAGAGGAGACGGATTGGTCCATTTTCTTGGAAGATACAGGCGTTTGAATTTCGGGGTTTTTCACGGCTGGGGTGCCGAGAAAAAAAGTGTTCGTTGCCGTAAACGAAGTTTCCCTCAGGTTGTTGATAGTTTGAGTTGAGGTATCCTCTCAAATCGGGTGAAGAACTCAGGCCTTCTTTACATTACACTTGAATTCTACCATATCTTGCCATCTTGCGTTTCGAAGGGCTTCCGTTCCATTTCTTTTCTCATCGAAACGCACGCTTTGCTTAACTCTAATTGTATACCCTTCGTCCGGACACCAGACACGGTATCCTCTTGTATTAAAGGCATAACCAACGAGTGCGCCAAGCTTTGCTCTTGCTTGCAGTTTTGTTCTTGGGCGTCGTTCATCATGTACAAAACAAAGGCAACCAATACGCCGTAGATAGCTCACACTCTGCTGTTTGCCGTAGTATAAGGCGTCTGGGATTTCTCCATTAATCCCTGAATGAGCTACTTTATTCTTCTGGTGTGCAAATGTAATCACAAGCTCCGCCCACCAATCTCCAGACAATTTTGCAGAAATTAACATGGTTCGCACGCTGTCCAACAGTGTACGGTTCAGTCTTTCTGCGATACTATTCATTTGTGGGCTGTACACGTTGGTTCTTTCTGGTCTGATTCCGAGTCTTTGTAGTTCTTCTTGGAAATAGCTGGCGCAGAACTCCATTCCATTGTCCGTCCCCAGGCGATTTACTTTACGTCCCGTCTCTCGTTTGGTCTGGGCGAGAAAAATCTTGAATTTTCCGAATGCTTCGTCTTTCCTTTTCATGCAGTACACAAAACTTTTCCTTGAGAAATCGTCAACAAATGATATGAAATACCCGCTTCCTCCACAAGATGCAACTGGTCCTGGCCCCCAGACGTCGGCATGAATCAGCTCTAATGGTGCTTTAGCACTCCGTTCAGTCAGTTTGATGTGTCGTGTCCTTGTTGATTTTCCCAGTACGCAAGCCTCGCAGATTGGCATTTCAGATGTTAGTGTGGTTATGCCACACACTTTGTTGTCCTTTACCACCTTCTTCATGGCCTGGAAATGCATATGTCCCAGGCCATCATGCCATACTGATGCTTCGGATCTTGGTATGGTCGACGTCACCTCCTTTTCCGGCGTAGGGCTTGGTGGAACTCGCTCTGTTTTCGTTAATATTTTCGTTCCAGATGTTACTTCCATTTTCGATGCATTCTTCGTTTGCTTGGGTTGCTTTGCAGCTGCAGTCACATACAGCTCGCTTCTGTCATTTTTCTGGCATCTTCTTCGGAATCACCGGTTGCTTCTGGGATTTGCTTTTGAATTATTCCTCTCAACGATGAAGAATTGACCCTCAACAGGGGCTTCGAGATATGCTACATTGTTGGCATTCAAGACAATGAGTCCCTTGGTATTCGATGTGATTCTGTGACCGTTCTGAAATATCCTTAGTCCCGAGATCAGGTTCCGCCTCATGTTGGGCGTGAACATAACATTTCGTAACGTAACTCTTGTCGTTTTGTCATTCACCAGTACCTCGAGTGTTACTTCACCCACTCCATAAATCTTTGAAGTACCTTCTGCAAGGGCAGCGGGCCGGACATCCATTTCCCTATAAATGGAGAACCAACTCCTGGTGTTGCAGAAGTGGTGGGTAGCGGCTGTGTATAGAGCCCACACTGACTCTGTGGCTGATGTAGCCAAGGCTTCGACGAATAGGGCTTCTGTTCGGTCTTGTCTTCTAATGTGCTACTGCTCCTGGGTTGTAGGTCGCCTTGACTGAGTGTCTTTTTCGCTTGGACAACTTCTTGCGTAATGGCCCATACCTCCACAGGTATAACACTTGACTTTTTGTTTGGACGAGTCCCTTGGGGGTTTTGGGCTCTTGGAGAAACGTCGGCTTCGCCCTCTTCCTCTGCGAGGCATATTCCTTCGATGATTAGTTTCCTGGAATGTCGAGAAGTATGCATTTGCATTACCAGCTGCTGCTTGGGTCATAGGGTTCCTGCATTCGTACTCGTTCAGTAGCTGTTCCTTTATTTTCTTCGGAGTAAAGTTTTTATCATCCAGGGCATATAAACGCTCAATGACAGAATCCCATCGATCTTCAGGTAAGCCGCATAGCATTTGGTATGCTTGTTCTTCGTCAGGGACTATCTTACCTGCATCGGCCAAATCGGTTACAGAATTCTGGATTCGCGATAAATACTTCGCCATGGTTTCTCCGGTTGACATCGACATCAATACAAATTCCTTGCGTAAATGGCCTATGCGAGCTCGGGATGATGGCTCGTATACTGCTGCCAGTGAGTCCCATGCCTCTTTCGCGTTCTTGCATGTCCGGATTAGGATTTTCTGATTGCTCTCCACTCCTAGTGCGATTGTGGCAAGGGCACATGCTTCCCTATAGTTGTACTGGCGAGTAATTCCTGGAATCTTTTCCTCTTCTGCGGCTGTAGGCTTGACTTCAGGGTTAGTAGTATCTACAAAACCGAATAAGCCACGTTCCAGCAAAAACATACGGATATCGAATTTTCAGGTGCGGTAATCTTTGTCATTTAATTTAGGAAACCTTAATGTAAGTCCACTGCTCGGTTCCCCATCAATCTGCATGATTATCTGCGTACAAGTTCTTTTTATATTATAGTCTACCGACGAGCTTCAACAATATGCAACTGTGTTTAGCATGAGGTACCAGTATTGTTGTATTTGTATGGTTTCACTCCAGCTTACCATAGGCTAGCCTATACTCAACTGTATTATAATGACGGCACCAGTACTGTTGCATTTGTATGGTTTCACTCCGGCTTACCATAGACTCCTATGCTTGACTTCAGGTACCAGTTATATTGCATTTGTATGGCTTCACTCCGGCTTATCATAGACTTCTATCAACAACTGTATTATAATTACGCACTAAGACTGTTGCATTTGTATGGTTTCACTCCAGTTTATCATAAAGTACCATCTACAAGTATTATCACTGAGGTACCCAAAAGGTTGCATTTGTATTGTTTCACTCCAGTGTATCATAGGCTACCATCTACAACCACGATTAATTTTATGTGGCCTCTTCACAGAATGCAATTTTTATAAACTCCTCCACAGTTTTAATGCAACTTCTACCTTTCTGTCAGTCCCACTGGCTAACAACACCATCAATACCAATAATATTCACACCATTATTAAAGCATACTAATTCACCTCAATTCACATTTATACAACAAAATAGCACTCGTCTTCTTTATAGCTGACTGGGCCCATAACCCTGTTGTCTTATTTGCTTAAGAACTATCTACCTGCAGAGTAAATTGTGAATGTTATGAAGAGTCAGCTCTAACTTCATATGCCTTGACTAAGTCCAACATAGCCACCATGCATGTGAGGCACACAATGAAAAGCAAGAGTCTATTTTTGGCAGTCAAGCAAAACCCAGTTTACGTCTACTGGTTTAGCAATATCTACAAAATGGCTTTCTACTTACAGTCTCATACTTCTTAATAGTATGATTAAAAGAAAAATACTTCCATGCATCCATATGTAGCAAAACCACACAGCTCAGTTCCGGACAGGAAGTGGAGTCTCCTACTTCCCCCTTGGGGTGACACCAAGGCCCACTGAGACAAAAACCAGAGGGAGCAGGGAGGGGTTAGCAAATCTCAGCTCCAGCTGAGCTGTCAGCTGCCAAGCTGTAAACAAACCAAGCTCATGCTGGGCTAACAACCAACAGAGAAAACTGCTCAACGTTGTTGGGTCTTCGGGTTGTGGTGCGTCTTTTAGGGCTGTGATTTTTGTCGTTGCCAAGCATTACACCTCCTGTGAGAACAAGTTCCATGAATGTGATGCGAGAAGCCGTGAAAATGCCCTTCTGTCTGTTAAGCGTGAAGCCTTTTTCTCGTAGTCGTGAGAGGACAGCATGTAGGCGTTTGTGGTGCTGTACAGTCGCTTTGCCATGAACGATGGTGTCGTCAGAGATATTTTTGATGCCACTGCATCCGCGGAGAGCTTCTTCACCAGGGCAGGACTGGTGTAATCTTAAATCTCTATTGGGGGGGGGGGGGGGCCCCCCCTGACCGGGGGGGGTCAAATTACGCTTTCCCCCCCCCCCCCCAGATTTGCTGACCTTGGCCCGGCCCTGTTCTTCACGATATATTGAAAGAGTTCTGAAGAATTGGCGAAACCCTACACAAGGGATTGAAACTAAATACACCGTCATGAGTGGCAAATGTGGTTAGTTTCTTGGCGGCGGCGTCCAGTTCAACTTAAAAATAACCTTGGTTGAAAAGCAGTTTGCTAAAAGTATCGGATTCGCAGATATCTTTTAGTGTTTCTTCTACACTAGGTATGGGAAATTGCTTCCGTACTACAGCTTTGTTGACTTTGTCCATGTGGAGACACAAGCGAACTGCTTCACCTCTGGGTACCGGTACAATTCTATTTAAACACCGTGCAGGACCTTCAATTCGCTCGATAACATCCAAGGCTATGAGGTGGTTAATTTCTTTGTCGACTTTTGCTCTCAAATGAATGGGTATTCGGGGTGCTATGATGTCGTCAAAGTTACTGTGGGATCACCTCGAAAATGCTTTGAAGTTGTAAAGCTAAGTTGTGAAGAAAAGTATGCTGTTATTCTATAGTATCGATTGTAATAATGGGTTAGTGCTATTGTCGTGTGTATTGAGCGATTCAGTTATTGGGAATTGAAACACTGTATCCACAATGTCAGTGTTGAGCGTAATCAGGTTCAGTCCAATGTAGGGGTGTGCGATATTAATATTTTGGGTTCGATTCGATTTCGATCGATTTGGGGGAAGAAAACCTCGATTTCGATTAATAGTCGATTTCGAAATTCAATTTTTTTCCTTTTTCGATTTTTGTCTATTTTGTTTTTTAACTTGCATCTGTATGGGCTAGCCTTTGAAAAAATTATCAAGTTTCAGTAATTACATTCCGGGTAAACTAATAGACTATTATTTCACTACGTGCGAACTTGAAGATAAACTTCGAATTGTGTGTTCGTTTATTAGGCTAAACTACATATTTGGATTGATACAAAGTTAGCAAACAAACCATCCCCCCCCAAAAAAAAGAAAATAGTTGCACTTTCTTGTATTACAATCCCATGGTTACAACGAGTGTTCTTTTCGTTTATTACAGTCAACATTTTTTATTATAAAATATACATAAATTTTAGTTTATAATGTTATTATTGTCTATCACTTTTTTGATCAGCAACTTCCTGAGGTTTTATTTCGTCCAATTAACTCCATAGGCCTACGTTGCACAATTTTGGAAAATTATTGGGGTCTATGGCAACACTATTTTAGCAATGGTTAACATGGTACCATACATAGTTGTAACATAAAATGCAGCAAAAGCATTACAACACAGTGAAATGGTCTTCGGCATGAGTGTTTCTTGTAAGGTAGGAGTTAAAACTTTCATCCATCTCACTGATCATCTCAAATAATGTTGCTGTCAGTTAGGCTTAACAAACGAAATTACAAATTCGTTTTTGAAAAGTGGAATTTCATTAGAACAAACAGCTAGGGACCACAACAATTATTAGTTCTTTAGAAAAGGTGTTCCTTCAAAACAAGCTATAACTGTAGTAAAAATTATTTATTCATAAGTAAGTCTAGATCCCACTACCTAATTTTTGCAGTTTCCATTATTTTCTAGGTTAGGTTTTTAGTTTCTTACCATACTATTGTAAATAAATGGAACTATCGTTTTTATTTTTTTTAAATCAACATTAATGGGTTAAAAATTTGAATGTGCCTAGCTAGTTTTAGGAAGTGAAAATACTTCTTAGGCTGCCTTACCTTTTGTTTTGTTTCCTTTAATTTTTTTATAGTTAATACCATACTAATGTCAATACATGTAAGAAAATGCCACCTTTAATTAAAAAGTCAACATTAAATGAATGAAAATTAATTCTGTAATCCTTAAAAACATCGTAGCAGTTGATTTCAAGATGTTCGTTGCTAACTCCAGCGGCCATATTGCTTTTGAGAGGCCACTTCCGGTTTGGCTTTGGTGAACCAGATCACCCAGATTAGGTTTTTGAATACTACCAGAAATAAACAAATTTTGAGGCACGCTGTAGCGATCAAGGTAGAGATGAAAGCATGTAAACAATGGAATTTGACGGCCACAAAAACGTTTTCCAGCATTAAATCATTGGAGTTAACATCTGTTATTTACAATTTAGGTATGTTTTAGGGTTCCAACCACCAATAATGGTTCGTTGTAAAAGTATTTCTGTTCATTCTAAACTTATTATTTTGAGCTACGGCTGCTGACATGCTCAAGTTATGCTTTATGATTTGTTTAAAACCGTCTATCATTGTTTTGTTTTACGATTTTGACTAAAGTTAATGTTTTATTTGATGCTAATTTTTATTTTAAATTTATTTTAAGCGAATTTATTGAAAAAAAATTCACAAAATCGAAAATAATTCGATAATCGAATTTTTCGATTTTGATTTGGATGGATTCGATTCGATTTTCGATTTTCGCACAGTCCTAGTCCAATGTAGGCTTGGCGACTAAGAAGGCATGTCCCAGCATTTTGCACAGCTGTTATGAAACATATGAATTGTTTGTCCCTATAAGCGAGGGTGGTCGTAAATCGGCCGAGTGTTTGTAGTGGTATGTTTGACCTATAAGGAAGAATTTTGCGAGGTACGGGTGTGAGGCTTAACTTGGGGCAGTTTGGTTTTATTATTTTCCAATCTTGGTTTGTTATGGTGGTGATGGACGCGCCTGTATCTTATAAAAAAAGGAATGCTGATATTGTGTTCATAAAGAATGTGTTCAGAGGGAGGGATAGGGGGTGGTGAGGGACAAGGGGGTGTTTGTGTTTCATGCTTGTCTTTGCTTCTCGTTTGTTTACAGCAAGGCAGTCCGATTCGGAAAGCTGATATGGCTTGCAATCCACTGGCTTATCGTGTATTAACAGAATTTTGGTTTTGAACATAGGAAATTCTCCTACCTGATCATTTTCAGTCAAAAAGATATCTTCATACGCAGGACAAATTTCATCTAATATTTTCTGTTGTTCTGGTGTCAAAAAGGGCCTTACCAGAATGACTGCGTTTGTGTCAGTAATTTCAACGTCTGTTGCCTTTAGGCTACCAACATCACTTAACAAAAATTCTGGTGTGTGCATAGTACCAATGGTTTCTGACAGAATGGTTTCTACTCTACCCGGTGCGTTAAGTCTTGTCTATCATGGTCTTTTCCACTATCAACATTCTCTGTGTTGTAATGTTCATCATGTGACATCGAAACGATAGGCGAAACAATAGGCCTAACAAATTGTATTTTTATGCTTTGATCTTCACGAGGTAATTTTAGAACGTGCTGGCGCTGCTGAATGATGCAATTAACCCATGCAGGCATTGCTCGTATGCACTTGTATTCCTGCATATATGTTGGTGTGCTAATGCACAAGTTTCCATGTCCATCGAACACATACCGAGCTTGTACACTTGCTTTCCAGTCATTTCCTAGTATCAGTGCTACAGGCAAACTTTCACAAACTCCAACTTTTGGCATCATATAATCAATGCTTCCAACTTTTAATTCGTAACGTTATCCATCCTAAAGGTGTATGGTTTCCTTCCAAAACTCTGAAGTGGTGAATTAAAGCATTTACGAATTAACGTGTTGTGTGAACCAGGGTCACATAAGGCGTCGATAGTCGAATATTCATTGACTAACACACTGACTAATGGCAGTTGGTTTGGTGCTCCAATTATGCAGTTTGTGGATGCGTTTGGCTTCCAATACGTTTGTATTGGCTTGTGATTGGTCGACGCTGTTGTTGAAGGCAATGATGTTTTCTGCTTGTCCGTTGATGGCTTCGGTTGTTGCTCGTTGGGTGGTGGCAGGTGGCAGCCGGTAGAAATGTGGCCCTTTTCAAGGCCTTTGAAACAAACCTGATCCTCAACCTTGTCGAACTTTGGGTTGTACTTGTGGATAGGTTTCTTATCATCTCTAATTTGCGATCGATCGTTTTGCGATGTGCTCGCCATCTGACGACTGCCCCCTTCATGTCGTTGTTCCGATGTGGGCTATTCTTTAGTCTTTAGTTTAGGAATTAAATCGAGAATTATCGCTTTGTCAATTAGTTTGTTGACATCTTTACATTCATGACCTGACAATGCATAGCTTAACTGCGCTGTCAGCAATTATCATCCTGACATGTTCGTCTGGTGGTAATAGAAATGGTGAATTTTCCAGTAATGCATCTTTCGCGCAAACATAATTTGCGATGGTTTTGTCCTCTCTCGGAGTTCTTTGAGATAAATTTCGATAAAATTCTGGTTACGAAAGTTTGTGCTTAAAACAATTAATTAACGCTGCTGACCAATCATCAAATGTGTTTAAATGTTTCCCTGCTATCTTCTGCCAATTTAAAGCTGCTCCAGAAAGGCGAGTTTGAGCATTAATCAGTTTCAAGGAGTCAGTCCAACATGCATGCTTACCAACACTTTACTTTTTTAATCCACTTATTCAACTTTTCCAATGGTTCCCCATTAAAAATAGTGATTGCTTTGGCTGTGTCCATCGTAGTTTGTAACTGTAGTGTTGGTGTAGGTGCCTATTGTTGATTAAGCACTTGTGTATTTAAATCTATAAATTTCATAAACATTGTCTCTAACACTGTTTGATTTTGAGTAGGAGGATTCAACGATTGTGTGACCTTTAATTGCGCTTGTAGATTAGCAATTTCATCGGATTGTTGTTTTGCTAAATCATGTGCAGAATGAGATGGTACCCAACGTACCTTGCTTGGCTCGTAGTTTATTGTCTGCACCTTGTTTCTGTAGCAAGATTGCGCAAAGAAAATTCCTTATTTAATTCTTCCAGTGAAAACGTTAATAACGAGTCCTCCGCAATTTGATTCCGTTTATCCACCGTAGTTTTGTGATTTGAGTTCGTTTTTTGGCAAAAAAAAATGTTGTTTGTGCAGGGGTTTTGCAAGCGCACTTCACAGTAGCGGCGTGTTCGGTGTGAAGTCGTTTGGTTTTAACCTCACAAAGTCGACGTATTTTTACCTGTAAACAGTCTGTCCTAAAACCACTTCAACTTAGTTCTGGATTCGATGATCTTAGGATTCAATTACTGATGGCATTCAATTCACGTTTTGGACGACGATATCAGCCGATTTTGGTTGAGGAGAACTGGTTTCATGATGCGACTGCACCATGTGGGGTTGGCTAACTTCCTTTATTTACATCATATTTACAGGAAGTTAAAGAGAACTGAAACCGAAACTAAACTACGTGATGAGCGACAATAGCGCTCTAGCTAACATAAAACGTGTAAACACTAGTTTAACCTAACGCGTGAAGCCGTTGAAAAGAAAGTGTGGGCATTTGCATCAATAATTCTTTTTTTTTTTGTTGTTGGGCGATTGTTGCAACTGGACTGGAAATTACTTAGAACAGTTGTCGGCGTCGGATAAAGATAAATGTAAAACCAGAAACTAATGATGTACCGAATGTGGTGTTGTGAATCTTGGCTTGTTGCTTTATGCCTAATGCATATCACACGTTGTTTTCTTTTATTGCATCCTGAAATTTAACTGCTGTTTGTATTGATTGATGTATAACGAAAATTGCTTGTGGCATACGACAATTTTCGATATAATCAATGTCTGCGTAAAGATGATTCAGGAAGAACAAATTGATCAAGACACAAAGTCACTTGGGTTTATTAACATTCAAATTCCAGTCTCAAGTAATTAGACAATTCTATAATTATTGATAAGTCAGATTATTTGGGCTTCACAGGTTCGGCCATCATTGGCTTGTTATCAAAGAACAAGGTTGAACTTCATTCTTGCCAACTGAATTCACAACAGCGTGTTACTTCCTTAACACTTTGACAATATCATTAACCAAGCTAAACCATGGATAATCTATCAGCACTCTACTTCACAATTATCATCAGGCACAACTAGCCAACACTCAAATGCAAGAGCTCCAGTGGTCAAATACTAAACCGCACACTATACTTCAATTCAAGTTTAGGAAACACTTATCTGTATAAAGCTCGCTAGCAAATGGACCAAGGCAATCTCCAGTGACTCCAAGTCTCCCCCAAGACAACACCAGTGGAATGGAACTGTAGCAGCAAGACCCCCGGCAAGAAGTGAGAGCCCTTTCCACTATATATATATGAAACCTACACTTGGGTCTTAACCATGACATTCCATAGTGATTCATGAGTTTAATCTAAACCATCTGGATGCAAGAGGCTCCATCTGTTGGGAGAACCAGATACTAAGCAACTGTAAACGAGCGCCACCGAAAAACGCCTGTTTTTCAAGAAAATTGAAATTTTTTTTTCTTGAGGCATCAAAAATGCCTCGCCGAGGCACATCTGGCCGTTTTTTTGTTAATGGACAGAATCATTCCAAATTTTCAACATCTATAGCTTGCCCAAATACAAAATGCTTGGGGAAGCCCAAATCCGGACTTTCCACCAGGAAGTACCAGTAATTCACGTTTGAAGATCACCCCAAAACCACATCGCACCTTCAACATGGCCGCCATTACTGAACTCTGTATTTTTGTGCTTTCATTTTATCCTTGTTCTTTTCGGGCATAAAGCCCCCAACTCTAGCTTAGTTGTATTTTAGGAGAAAGGCACTAAACCTTGTGCCCATGTACTGACAACCAATTTTAATGTGTGATATTTTTTATTGTGTTTGAACGATCGCAACTACTATGAAAAATTTCCACTTAGATCAAACATTGTCTGTTAACTTTAGAGTTCAAACCTCCACTTTAACTTTATGCGTTTTAGCATAACATCAAGCTAGACTATTTATTCATTCATTTAGCCTTTTATAATAATCTTTTACTCCCAGAAACGCTGCCATTAGTCCAAGTAATTAGACATCGGCATTCTACCGGACACGAATTTTTAGTGTATATATGTTTATTTTAGTTCTCCTCTCAGCCCGACTGGAACCCAACCAAAACACTATACTGATAGCTTGAACTACTATTAAATCCAAAAGAATTCTTAAAAAGATCTGTTCCAAACAATTCCGTAAGTCAAACTGTGCAAAAACTTCGAAAACTCTTTTTTTGCCCCCTCCCCAGCCAAAACTAGTTGTGGTGTATAACACTGCAGTTTACAGTTAAAGCTTATAAAATTTAATAGTAATGTTCTCTGCATTACCCAAAGCCAAGTAATAAGCTTTAACAAGAGCCAAATCACGTTGCAATCATGTAAATATGGAATCCGTAGCCAATAATTCAAAATGAAGGCCTATTTCCCAAAGTTCAATTGAGTGAAACTCAAAACAGGCCTGTCTTTTCCATCCCTACTCCTTCAAACGGCTCTGCACCCAGTTCCTTTGTTCATCCGACTTCTCCTCCCAATTTCCATTGTTCTCGAGGCCCTCGGCCAATCAGACCCCCGCAGCTATCCTCGACGTCCGCGCTTTCCCCCCTCTCCAGCATAAAACCCCAGCCCCAGAATGCATAGTTAGCACAGCTCACAGATCTCAAGCTAGAGAAGGGTCACGCCAGTCGGGAGTGGAGATGCCATGTCCGTGGGATGCCATGCCGGGCAAAATGGCAGTGGTTCGTATGTTTGTTGTTAGCTTTTGAAAATTTAATTTAGGACCCCCAAGTCTAAATTCTAGTTTAAATTCGTAACATAAACTCTCTCTAGCTAGGGAATATTATGGTGGTGACGCCTGTAGCGGCATCTTAGGTTTCTCATCCCATAACGTCAGAGTGGTTCTCTTACTAAAAACCAAAATCTTTCTTATTTGTTTTAAACATTAATTCAAATAACTGACGGTTTGATCTTTGTGTGGGATTCATTGGTTATTCACTCCAGACGGACTTTATAAGTAGCCGAGGCTTTTATAATTTGAGGAGTTGACTTGTAAACAGCAACTCTGGGAGGTTTAAGGCTCTGTTTTATCACTTAGAAACAAAACTGTGAAACGGTTGATCTTTCATGCGTGTTTGAAACATACTGTTTGATAGATTGTAACCAGCCTAGGCTGTTCAATCTTGCGGACGACTCTGCGGAGCGTTCAGTATTGCTTTTTCTATTCGAAAAATTAAGTGGTTGTTTTATTCTGAAACACAAACGTCGTTTTAGTCAAAACTTGTGAAAACGAATTACATGTTGTAAATTCAAACCTTGTGCTTTTAAATACTTTATTTCAAAAGCTTCCGTGCAAACTAAATGTAAAGTGTGATTTTTATATTTTCTGATGTTATAATAAAAACCAGGAGTTTTTAACTTCAGTTCGTTTGCTAGTCAATTAACTGTTTAAGTGTAAATAAATATGTAAACCATTTTTAGTTTAGCTCTTGGTAAACGGTTAAATTTCCATCGCTGGTGGGAGTGAAATACCAGCAGTATTAAGGTTAGGCCCCTTTAATTTAGGATCCTGCGCTCCATCCCCCATGCTGGGACGGTAGCCCTTGCTGTGCTTATGCCGTAAAAGTCGCAATAATCACCGCAACACCTTAAGCTGACTCTCCGTGTCAAACCAGGAAACCGGAGGCGCTACAAGCACCTGAGCCGTCGTAGCGTCCGCCGTTACACAACAGCCTCTGGGGAAAACCCAAGTCCACCCACTAGCCTACATCAGGCACCCTGTAACAGAGCTTGTTGGGTAAGAATAAAATAAGTGGTGAATTACACTCGTACAGAAATAGTGGTTGATGGTTACATGCCTTATGTTGATTAATTAATTAGTTAATTAATTAATCCAACTAATTACAATAATTAATTAGGCAATTATTGATGCATATTAATTTAGTCTTAAACACGCAAAATCAGTAAAATGATATGTAAAATCATTACAGATGCAGGAAAGACTCGAAACACATGCACTTGCTTGCAGATGCAGTCCCTAAGCTTCACTATATGGCAGTTAAAACATTCAGGGAACTCTTTTTAAAGCCCACACTTCAGGGAATCAGTTAAAACGTTTGTTGCTGTTTTGTTTTCCTTGAAAATATTGTAATTATGCTCCAATTTTTAATTGGTTTTTGTAGTTTGTAATGAATGATGTAATGAATCATGTGACCTGACTTTTGCTTCACCCTGTATGCTATATGTGGAACTGTGTGCAGGCAATAGAAAAGTTTCCATGATGTAGTTTTACACTTTGTTAGCATTACATTTTCTCAGATCTTAATAATCCTCCCCCCTCCCTCCCACCTTTTTTTTTTAAAACTTTCAGAAGAACCTAATCCTGATGGAACACCAAGAAGAATCCCCATGAAACGTAGTCTAGTGTCTGGAAAAGACAAAACTGCCTGGTTTGAAAGAAATAATTTGCACAAAATGAGAAATGAACTAAGAAAAGAATTGGCAGAGTTTAATAAGATAAACAAAAAGTCTAAGAAGAATAAAAAAGGCATCCAAATGACCCAGGTAAGACGAGCAAAAACACTTTGGTTGTGTGCTGTAATTTGAAACTGTAAAGTAAATTAAAACAAACTGTAGGTAGGTAATTCTTTACCTGCAACTTGCTGCATACATTTTTACACAAGGAAAAAGTGAAAGTATTGGCTGATGCTAACTATAGTGGAAGAAAAAAAAGAGAAAAATCAGAAAGTGTTTAAAAAAGTTGTGAAAAGTGACAAGGCGACTCGTTGGGAGGGAGAGGAGAGATTTACCTCTCTCTTGCTAATGAAAGGTAAGCTAGGGATGCACCGAATGTAAAATTTGCTGAATACTAAATACCAAACATGCAACCGAATACTTAACCTGCCAGATAACGAATACCGAATATACAACGAAATATTCAACTTGCTGAATGCCGAATATACAACCGAATAATTAAACTGCAAAATATAGTGCCGAATAATATATACAGAATATTTAGTGCCGAATAATTTATGTGTTCGGCAGAATAACAAATTATTCGGCCCTATGCCTGAATAATGGCCGAATACTGAATTATTTGCACGAACACTTGACCCAGTGCTCTGCCGAATATCAGTAAATTAAATGACGATATTGATTAAAATGTGTGACCATACTGATTAAGTACACCACACATTAGTTGACCAGATTTCCTAATGATAAAATATAACAAAAGGGAGGTGCTGGGGAGTCTTGTGTGTTTGGACTTGCCTTCCTCAGCAAAGTCCAGAGTTTGCAAGAACTCTTCTTTTATGTTTGAAAACTGCTTTTATTTCGGGAGTTACTTTAAACTTGCTGCTCGCAGGCAGCCATGTTGATGAGCAAGAGATAGTGTCTGAGGGCAATTGGCGTGCGGGCGTGAGTGAGTGTGGAGAGAAGGCCAACTGTGTGAGGTTGGGTGAAGCGGTTAGCGTGACAACCTCTCACTTTAACGCAGCTTCCGAAAGAGCGGCACCTGTTGCCTCATGTTCCTCTGCACCGTTATATCATATTACATCTTGTTTAGCAAGTTACAGATTTCTCATTGATCTAATTCTGCGTGCAAACACCAAAGTTTTCTTTCTACTGTGTAAATGAGAAAATTACCGAACGGCAAAAAAGCGGTTCCTAATTTCGCGCGCAATCCCTGCTTTTGCCTACTTTTACTATCATGCATGCATCACCATGCACGACAGCGTTTGCGTGTCTTCATTGCTGAAGCAAATGCACTGATGGTGAGTTTTTACACCCTGAAGGTACGACTTAGTTCATGGAAAGAGGTGCGTCCCGAAGGTACTATTTAGTCCATTCGTAGGTTAGTTGTACCCCGTAGGTGCGGCTTAGTCTATTTTACTCGGTGCTTAACACTGTAGATCACTGTATCTTCTTGGGACTTCTTGACCAGTTCGGCTGTTCCTTCTGGAGTCCGTGTCAACATTTCACTTTGGTGCCACTGACCTCCATGCCACAGTAGGAGAGTTCAGCATTCGTGTAAGTCATAACTTCTTGAAGTGTTAGAAAGTCAGGTCCCGACGTGCATAGAATCTTACTCCCTTGTGCTTCCACGCCGTTCGCAGTCAATTGAAAGGTCCAAAGATGACATCTCGCTGAACGTAGTCGCGCCCTCCGTGCTGTGATCAGTCCCGATCTGCGTTGGCAACTTCCATGGCTGCGAAATCGTTCCAAGTCATGCCCCTCTCTTCAACAGCTGTCCTGGTGGATAGTCCCTTACTGTTACGCTGACCACGCCTCCCAATCCTCGTCGTCAAGACAGTGGAAAGGTGCAGTCGAGAAAAAGAGTACGCAATCATCCATGTGTGTTGGAGTTTTTCTCTTCCTGCTGTCCCTGGTTCTGGCTGGAGTCCTCGAGTTCCAGGTTGGCATTCGCCTGGGTCATCGTCCAAATCCGAGATTTGCAATTGAGCCTCTTCCTTTCTCTAATTGGATCAGAGTCGGATTCTGATTTGGTGCGTTCGTTTCTGCTCTGGATGGTTCGAGTTCCGAGGTCCGAAGTAGCTAATGGTGAGAAAATGAAAGTCATGGGAACGGGAGACGAATGTCTGAACATTTCTGAAGGCAACGGAGGAGGAGGAAATACAACTCTCACTAA
Organism: Lithobius niger; assembly: GCA_023313725.1. NCBI lineage: Eukaryota > Metazoa > Arthropoda > Chilopoda > Lithobiomorpha > Lithobiidae > Lithobius > Lithobius niger. The sequence goes on from JAHWFP010213584.1 coordinate 100,593, forward strand.
TGTTTTATACATCCCAGACTTAGACGGCAACCTGTTATCAGTAGGAAGGATTGACGAAATGGGAAATGAAGTGAGATTCAGAGATGGCAAAGCTTCAGTAATGGAACCAGATGGTACAGTAATTCTTACTGCTCGTAGGGAGAACAGACTACAAAATAGACAAAGTAAAGCAATCAGTATACTCTGCCAAACATCAAGATGAAAATCTATGGCACCAAAGAATAGGCCACTTGCATCACGCAGCAGTGAAGAATACAGTCGAGGAGGCAAGGGGTTCCTACATTGTGGCTCAAGCCCCCCTCCGAGGTTGGTTGCCTTTTTACGCATTAAAAAATGTTGGGAAAAAATGCTACTACCGTTAGATGTTTAAAATGTAAGCTTTCCTTTCCGACGTGGTAAGGATGGAGTGGAGACTTCTCCCCGAAGTGCAGTGACGACACTTGATTTCGTGTCGTTGATTGACCTTTTTGCCCTTTTCATAGATCATTTTTCCTTTTCTGAGTTTTCGAGCACACCCCGCTTTGCGTGACCCTTGCAAGGAGGCCCTACTTGAAGTAAGCTTAGATAACGAAGATGGCGAGGAGATAACGAAGATGGCGAGAAACTGAAGCGCGAAACGTATGAAAGGGAAACTTGCAAGACTACCATTCCCAAAGTCAAGCAGCAGCAAACCTTCCCAAATTTTAGAAGTGATACATTCGGGTGTAGTTGAAAAAAATCAATCCTACCTTCAAAGGAGGAGTGAACTGTCTAGTGACTTTCATAGATGGACATTTGAGATATGCAAAAGTGCATCCTATGAAGAAAAAGAGTCAAGTATTAGACAAATTTCATGAATTTAGACTAGAACTGAAAACATGCATGACGTGAAGGTGAAAATACTAATTCGGACAATAGCGGAGAAATTCCGAAGTCAGGATTTTGACGAGTATCTTCTAAAACATGGAATAAGACGACAACTAACAATTCCTGGAAATCCACAGCAAAACATATTGTTAGAAAGATTTAACCGGACGTTGGACTTGTACGTCAAAACAGCGCGGAAATCACAGCGTGCAACAAAACAGCGTGACGACAAAATAGCACACGACAAAACAGCGTGACGACAAAACAGCACACGACAAAATAGCGCATGACAAAATAGCGCAAAAAAAATTGTTTTAAAACAATGATACTTCGAAATTATCATCTACTGTGGGGAATTTTCTGTATTATTTATTAATTAATTACAAAATGTAGATAAGAATAAAAACAATACATTAAGCTTCAGGATCAGCATATACCCCACCACCCCCTCCCCACATACCACACATAAAACGAAGTAAAACAAACATACTTGAAAAAAATAAAATCAGACCTTTCACTGAAGACTGTAGGCAATTTGTTTTATTTATTTAGGCCTAAAAAATTACATTTAATTACAAACTGTAGATAAAAATAAAAAACATTCTTTTAGACTTAAGGATCAGCATGGTACCCCTCCCTCCTCCCCCCCCCCCCCACGCACACACACACACACACACCAACACTACATGTAAGGAACACAGGAACACTACTGCTTAAACTTTACGAACGCCAACATTTAGTCACACCACTGGGCTCTTTTTTTCCCCATACGGATGACCAGAAACATTAACTGCCGGCAATTTCTAATTGGGGTTGTCCAATAACACTCAAATTAAAGATACGGTAAAAAATATCTTAGTCACTTGCGTTTCAAACCGTAGTAGGCGCTGGACCACGAGAAAGACGAGGAAGTCGGTTGAACTTCTTACGTCTCCCACATTTTAAAGGAAAATCTGTCAGCAATCAGATCCACTTCCCAAAAGTAACAACCGTAACGTGGACGTGTCGGGAAGGAGGGGAGGGGGGTGAGGACGTACAATGCTTATCCGGAAGTCTGAATGTATTGTTTTTATTTTTATCTACAGTTAATTAAATGTAATTTTTTAGGCCTAAATAAATAGGACAGAAATTGCCCACAGCTTTCAGTTAAAAGTCTGATTTTATTTTTTCAAGTATGTTGGTTTTACTTAGTTATAATGGGGGTACGTGGGGAGGGGGGATGTATGATCCTGAAGCTTAAATGCATTGTTTGTATTCTTATCTACAGTTTGTAATTAATAAATAAATAATACAGAAAATTGCCCACAACAGATGATAATTTCGAAGTATTATAGTTTTAAAACAACTTTTTGTGCTATTTTGTCGTGCGCTGTTTTGCCGTCTGGCTGTTTTGACTGGATGCCGTTTGCTATATTACTATATATATACAGGGTGTAACAAAAAGTTATGTCCATACTTGGGTGACTAATTCCTTGCGTCAAACTAAGAACATAATTCCTATAAACATTTGGCCAAAAACGTTTTATTCTTTAGTTATCGCATGAATTAATAACCCAAATTTCAACTTCTTTCCCCCCACCCACTCACTCCCACAATCTGGCGATTGCAGACACAAAGCAGAATAGGAAGGTAGTGAACGAAGATAGTGAAAAAACTGTTCAACAGTCAAAGTCAAACTAACGGAAAAATATCTCTTGCCCAAACAATTGTCCTAGAAGGGGAGCAACCATTGTTTGAAATTGTCGTTAGTCGGTGTTAATGTAGGCCTGACAATACCATAGTGGTTTTAATCCCGTGAACAGATGCACGGCAGAAACTCAAAAAGAAAAACATCTTGAAATAAGAAAATCTAAAACAAAACCCACAAGGGTGAAAAAAACCCGCCAAGTTTCAGCCATCACTAGTAGTGATTTCAGATTCAAAATGGCTGCCACTAAGTTGCTACATTAGTTGGCAAGCAAGTTTTTGATTTAACGTTTGAGGTAATAGTCGGTGGGATTAGCTTGACAACTAATGTTGCTACTTGGTTGCAGCCATTTTTGGTTCTGATATCACTATTTTGATTGGCTGAAACTTGACGGGTTCTTTTCACCCTTGTAGGTTTTGTTTTAGATTTACGTATTTCAAGACGTTTTTCTTTTTGAGTTTCTGCCGTGTATCTGTTTACGGGATTAAAACCACTATGGTATTATCCGACCTACGTTAACACTGACTAACGACAATTTCAAACAATGGTTGCTCCCCCTCTAGAACAAATGTTTGGGCAAGAGATATTTTTCCGTTAGTCTGACTTTTACTCTTTAACAGTTTTTACACTATCTTCATTCACTACCTTCCTATTCTGCTTTGTGTCTGCAATCGCCAGATAGTGGGAGTGGGTGGGTGGGGGTAAAGAAGTTGGAATTTGGGTTATTAATTCATGCGATAACTAAAGAATAAAACGTTTTTGGCTAAATGTTTATAGGAATTATGTTCTTAGTTTGATGCAAGGAATTAGTCAGCCAAGTATGGACACAACCTTTTGTTACACCCTGTATATATATATATATATATATACCAAATCACCAGTGGGCCGAAGCAGCAAATACGGTATGTAAAATAAGAAACTTGTGCCCGTCAAGAGGACTAGGGTAACACCTTCATCAACCTGGAACAACAAAGAAGATGACATCAGTTACCTAAAAGTTCAGGCACATTCCCAAACAAAAGCTTGAACCAAGAGCAGTAGAAACAGTTTTCATAGGCTATCCTGACGGAGTCAAGGGGGTTTAAATTGTGGAACTTTATAGAGGATAAGATTATCTTACGTAGAGATGTGAGGTTTGAAGAAACTGTCTTCCCATTCTTAAGAGAAAATGCCTCTGAATTCAACACCAAAGAAGACCACTCGATACCTTTTGAAATCATTTTAGAAGACGAGGTACCTGCAAAAAACGAAGAAACTATACTTAGGGATAATCCAAAGCAGGGAACGTCATCCGAAACTAACGAAGTGAGACAAGATAAATCACCAGAAGAAAAGTTTCTTGACATTAATGAAAGTCGATATGATCAAGACCGAACCATTTTGCCTATACAAGTAGAGCCAAAGCCTATCCAGAGGTTGTTGAGACAAGCCGAAAGAGTTTCATATGAAGTGCAAGTCGTTTCAATTCAATGACGAAGGCATAGAAGAACCAAAGTCTTAGGAAAAAGTGGAGGAAGGGACTAAAGCTAAAGAATGGAGTTCCGCCATGGAAGAGGAAATGCGGAATCTAGACAAAAACCAGACCTAGGAAACTAGTGCCTAGACCTCCAAATAGGAAAATCATCAGATCAATATGAGTCTTCAAAAAGAAATTTAAGCAAGAAGCAAATTGGAGAGATACCGTGCGCGACTGGTGGCGCAAGGGTTCATGCAAGGAAAGTTAGTCTACGCACGAACACTTACGTTACCGAGAAGCTATTGGAAGTCTCTTGTATCTGTCGAAAGCACAAGACCTGACTTAGCACACGCAGTGTCATACATAAGTCAGTTCAATAATGCACCAGGTGAGGAGCACTGGAACGGAGTCAAACATAACTCCGGTACCTCAACAAGATGAAAAATATGAGGTTAATCTGTAAGAAGACAGGATCGGGTATACAGTTCTATACAGACACAACCTACAGTTCTACTGGGGTTCAGACATAACTGACCGAAAATCTCGAAGCGGATACGTGGACATCCTTGCAAGTGCTGCAGTTTAATGGTGTAGCAAGAAACAAGAAACAGTGGCCTTATCCATAGTTGAAGCCGAATACTTTGCGATGTGCCAAGCATCGACGAAAGGGATATGGCACAAGAATTTTTTGAGTGAAATTGGAATGAAAAATTTCTTGAAAACCCCCATTCAACTGAAAGCAGACAATCAAGGAGCAATGCATCTCGCTAAAAACAGACGTCTGATAGGAGCTACGACATGGATTTGAAATTACATTTCCTGAGTCCGCAAATACAGGGTGGTCCACAAATAACTAACGACCCAAAATTTTCCAAGTCCAACTTTTCTAGTTAGCACCCCTCAGAACCAGGAGAGGACAGAAATCTTCCCGTATCATTAACTACGATTTCTGTCCTCTCCTGGTTCTGAGGGATGCTAACTAGAAAAGTTGGACTTAGAAAATGTTGGGTCGTCAGTTTTTTGTGGACCACCACGTACAAGAAAATGAGTTCGTGTACATGCCCTCAAATGAGAACGTGGCTGATATGCTCACTAAGACAATTCCGAAGAAGAAATTGGACAACCAAAGACTCGTCTTGGGTCTCGGAGTCTTTGTCACATGAAGATTGAACCTCAAGTGTTTCTGGATGAGATCAACAAGGGGGAGTGTTGTGGAAAGGACGTTTTTAGTGTGTTGGCCTCATCTTACTTAAAAAAAAAGCCTAAGACGGAAATTTAATTTATTTAAATGTATCTAGACCTAAAATAGCATGTACTAAATTTTTAAGCGGCCTTACAGCAGTAATATAAAATAGTATGTTAAATTCAATTTTAATCCAAATTACAAACGTGGTTTTAAGTGCCGCTTACAATTTGTAGCCACTTCCGGTAATAAAAGATGTCATACAAATGCACATTTGTAATCTTATACCCATATTAATGAATACACCACCACCTAGTCTTAAATATATAGATCAGTCATGTAAGCAATGTAGACGTAGTTAAAGCAAATATAAAGCCAATTTGTGGTCCTCTGTCATCTTTATTAATGAATGCCCAAAACTCCACACTAGCAGGTGAGCATACACAAGGCATGAAGACTGGTGACGAAGAACGGATTCTTTTTAAAGACAATCGAGGAAAATACGTCAGCAAAAAACGAAAATACGAACTTTGCTAAATGCGCAAGTAGCGCTCTTAACAAAATGGACACCCTCACTAATGCCCACTTTCCACCATTTGATCTGCATGCAGATGTAACCTTCACTTTGCGGGAGAAGAGGTTCACGACATATTTTACAGAAGCAAAAGCAAGATTAGACGAAAGCTTTACTCCCAAGAAAAATACTGATTTTCAGTCATTCGTTTTTCGTACAACAATGCAAACAAATGATGAAACGATAGATCAGTTTTGTAACGGCGTTACTACTGCTTGTGAATAACACCGAACTTGTGGTGTGCTTGCGGAGTTGTAAATTACTTTGGTGTACGTTTTTTACTTTTGCGGAGTTTCAAACATAGCTCTGTACAGACCTGGAGTAGGGGATGAAGAATAACAAAGCCTGGGCTTCAAGTTTCACTAAGTAATCTTTCAGTTTTAGCCAGCCACCAGGTTAAGCACCCATTAATCAACAAAGTCTGACTGTAGTAATAAAAAACTAGGTTTTTATTTAACAGGAGATCACAAATAAATGTTATTTACATTTCAAAAACAATTTACATCACTAGTTAACTTTTGTTTGAGTTAAAGATGAACAGGCTTTTACATAAAAAGCAACTTAGGATTTTACAATAAAATCAGCACAGTAACTTGCCGTGAAGTTATCAACTTTTAAATAAAATAAATAAAAGTTACAATTTTGACAGGGTCAGTAGTAGGTTGGTACATTCAGCACACTCCTAAAACGGGCAGGGGCACGGCCACAAACAGTCAATGGTGGTAAAATAAAACTATTCATAAGTACTAAAAATGGCATGGACTATAGTAACTATTTTCTCAAAAAATTAGCGTAGAGAAAAAAACAGTAAAATATTAATATTATACAAATTTTTTAAAACGTGATCATGATCAGGCACTCCAAATTAAAAAAAAAATGTTTTAGAACAAAAAAAACATTTATTTAATGTTAATAAATATTTTCGTAATAAATGGAGAATGGAAAATGGAGAATATTTTCGTAATAAGTGGTTTGTGTTGCATGTAAAGCATCATATGCTCTTACCAATTTTCATAAAAATAATCAAAACAAAGATAAATTAAGATCCTGGTGTAAAAACTGTTAGTAATTATTATATTAAAATAAAAAATAGAATGTATGAAAAAGTAGAATGCGAATGTGGTAGAGAAGTAGTTAAGCCACATTTAGACAGACATAGAAATAGTTATATTCTTGCCAGAAGAATAAAAAGTGGTGTTTGGATGCTGGGAAGTCCCAGTGACGAAATATTACTATTAAAGCAGGAAATGTCAACAGAAAGTTGGCAAGCTGCCAGTTAGGTAAAACCCAACACTTAAATATCTCATTTCGTCATATCACATTCGACTGTCATCATGGCTTAGTGGTAAAACACTGGCTATATTTACAATGTCAGCCCTTCTGTCGCTGGTGCGAATCCCAGAGGCAGTCGTAAAAATATACAGCTTGTTTTCTCTTGGAGGTAAGGTGACTGCAGACACTAAACCTTTGGAATCCCTATTTCCCCCTATTTCCCCTATGAGAAACAAGATGGTACCGCATTGTATTTCCAATGTACTTTTCCTAAATGTGACCTCACCTCTGTCTAGAGTGTGTTCTATTGTAAATCGAATTAAAGACCCCTGGCTATTAAGTTAGTTAGCGTTGGTCGTGTTGAGAGCCAAACTAATGATCCGGGCTATTAAGTTAGTCTAAGTGATCGTGATGGCAACAATAGATCCACATACAGAGTTGATTTGGTTGAACATGGAGAAGTCTCTGCGGCACTGGTTCTGCTGCTTTAAATTACATATTTGTATGACCGGCTCCAAAAGTGTCGATGTTATACGCCGACCTAAATTTTAAAAATATAATATATCTCTCCACTTCACCAGGTTCTAAAAATCAAAACCATTTTTGTCCACAACTTCTACAATGTACTCGTTGTTCAAGTTACCACACTCTTTAATTCCTCCATATCAGTGGCTTTTTAAATGCTTGCTGTTATGATTAAATGCATTAGTACTTAGTGTTCCATTCAGAACACTTAAAGTTGATGTTCTGAATAATTGTGTGAATAGTACTGAGTGTTCCAGCCAAAACACTTCAAGTTTATATTTTGAATAATTGTGAGATGAGTTCTGAGTGTTCCAGTCAGAACACTTCCAGGTGATATTTATAATAATGGGGTAGTTGGTACTGAGCATTCCAGCCAGAACACATCAAGTTGATATATTGAATAATTGTGAGTTTAGCACTGAGCGTTCCAGCTTAGAGTTGATGTTCCACTTAAAGAAATTATTTTTTTAATTTTTATTTTTTTTAAAGTAGGCCTAAAGTTAATTATACTTTTGTATGTTTATATTAGTCCCCTCAGCTGCCGCCGATAGCCGAAGCAGCCGCCGGAAATACGTCAGCCGAATATTCTCCTTATTTTTGTTTGGCCAGCCATTAACCAGCCGCCGCCATTAAATATACAGGCTAGCCATAAAATAATTTTTAATTTGTTAAATATCACACTCAGTTGCGATTTAGTCTCACTTTTGGAACAGTGTGAATTTTGTACCTTCGAAATGCGAATCGGACGTAAAAAAAAGTTCCGCTTGGCATCAAGTTAGCACTAACACAGAACTGGTTGGGGTATACGGCCTCTATCCGCTCTTCGCTGCCTGCCAGCTTTAGCCAATGAGCTTGTCCTGAGCTGGTCACATGACAGAAACTCCCTGAGGACAGAAATCTTCCCGTTTCATTAGAGTTTATTTCTGTCCTCTTCTGGTTTGAGGGGTGCTAACTAGAAGAGTTGGACTTAGAAAATTTTGGGTGGTCAATTTTTTGTGGACCACTCTGTATAGGCTATGATTTGCAGCATATTTCTTGTGTTAAAATTGTGTTGACATAGCCTGCTAAAAATTTGATGAGTCATAAAACTAAAACCTGCATAGGCTACATAATAATGCTTTAGCTTCTAAATTTTTTTGTATTGCTCTGATTTTAATACAGGAATTGCCAAAATTAGTGTAGGCTAAGCCGATAGCCGCCGTAATTGACTTAAGCCGTTAGCGGCCGAAAAAAATGTCAGCTAAGATTGGCTAGCCGAAAATCGGCCGAATTTTTTCATTAGCCAGCCAAATAACGTAAAATTAAACGGTTGAGGGGTTTAGTTTATATCCATTAAGCTGCATCTTCTGCAAATATCTTTGTATTGGGGTATACTTTAAAGGCTCTCTAAAATTATTTTCTTCTAATAAAATATCTACAATATTTTGACCACTTTTTAATTTGTTTAAAATGCGATGATAAAATCTAGTGGCTAATCTAAATTCCTCTACAAATCTAGAGTTATATCAAATGCTTTTAAGGATACAAAACTTAAAGGCATGAAATAAAATGCGGCAGATGAATGCCTGCACAAACTAGTTGCAGGAATTCTGATATCCTCTGTATTCTCTGATGAAAGGTGAAACTTTTTCGATAAACAAATACTCGTTTTTCAATATCTTCTTCCATTTATAAGTTCGTGAATTAATACTTCATCATTTTTTACTGTAGAATTTAATGAAAATTTGTATAAGATAACATAGCAAGAAAACCCTGCACTTCTTCTCTTAATATAATTAATACAAAAATATCCACAGGATTCTGAATAATTATCTTGTAATTTAGTAGAATTATGGCACATAATTTTTTTTATCAGATGTTGCTAAATATTCTGTAATTTCTTTACAAGGGCCTAAGCCAAAACTATCAAAAAATTCAATATATTTATTGTTAGGATCATTAAAGTAACAAACCCAATGCCTACCAGCTCCAAATTTATTATCTAAATTAACAACTCCACTTTCGTATGGACTAATTTTATTTGGTAATGTATCTTTTGCAAAACAGCCTCTAAAACCTTTAAGTTTATTTAGTATATTAACAATTTCCAGATTTGACAGAGATCTTAAAATTATTATTTTTTCTTAGGGACACTAATTTACACTTTTTTTTTATCTACAAATGTACATATTGCTTTAAGACTATTTTTTTTTCATTTATATTTAGTTCTTTTTTAATATTATTTGATTTCGTATGTTCTTTACACTTTACACAGTATATATATATCATCTGAAGACTGCACTCCTTTTCCGGGTTTTTTCGTGCCTGTCCCCGTGTGTATTTTTCCAGGTATTTTTGTTCCTTTTCCAGCAATTTTATTAACAGCCATTGCACCCACAGCACCTGCTGCCCCAAGGTCTAAAGCTTTTGCAATTGCAGCGACAACTGGAGCAGCAAGCACTAATGGAAAAACTCCTCCTTTTTGTTTGTGCAATGTTAAGTCATTTATTTGTTTTCGCGTTAATGGTATATAACAGTTACATTTCAGATTAGGATTTATTCTAAGTGAACATTCTTCATTTTTATTGGCTGAAGATTTAATTTTCTAAATTTGATTATCACTTAAGTGTTCATTACCAGTCATGATTTATATACAATGAAATCTTAATTAATTAACATTTTGTTATTTTCATAACTTAGTCTAACATTTCTTTCAGATGTAACAATGCAATAAATATAAAAAGGTTCAGTAGGATCTGTTCAAAGTCTGATTACCACTTCTATAGTTTTGGTTCCACCATTTTCGTAAACATTTTCCTATCTAGCTCTCGCATCAAAACATTATATTGAAAGCATCGTCGAAAAATCATTGTAACTCACAATAGTTCCACTATCTACATCCATATTTTTATGTCCAGCATCTAGGAAGGTTTGATAAGATAATGCCCAATCACCTTTTGTATAATTATTTACAATAGTTGTTCTAGGAAATATTTCTCCGTTTATTGTTACAATTATGAATTCTAGATTCATATTATCAAATATCATGTTATTCCGTTTAGAATTATTATCTCTACTTTTTTTCTGTAAAAAATACTTAATTTGTCCTATTTTATGTTGTGATGTGTTAGTGACAATTCAACTAACTCTAGCCCTTTGTTCTGCATCAGATCTATATGTTTCATTATATTCAAATACACTATCAGTAACAGAATTTTTTGATAAAAGTTTTTCTAATTTACTAAGAGTTTAAGTGATGGAGTGATCCAAGGCACAAATAGACTTCAGTAGTATTTACTTTATAGTTGTTATTTGTTGACGTAATTATCATGTTATTCTCACATCTATTCTTATCTAATTAAAATTCATATTTTACCAGGCCTTGTAAACCAATCATATAATAACGGTAATGGAATAATAATTGTAACCTCATTGCTACTATTTGTTAAAAAATGTCGTTTTGTATAACCTTTGTTAAAATTAGGATTGAACTTTATTTTATTCAGAAAAGCTTTTTGATCATCAAATGTTACAATGTGCAAAGCTGCAGTAACATCACTTTTAAAACCAAATTTGTGTCTACTATTACCAACTGAAGTATTTGGATACCAAAACATATAACTAGCTGTTGATTTTGAGTAATCTTCACTAAAATTAATTATGTTTAGTACCGTTGATTGTAATCCCACATATCGTTTAGGCCCCTCCACTGTTTTAGTATTTGCTAACAATATTAATACCATTATTAACTAGAGTTACATCTTCCTCAGTTACAACTGAGCCATCAGATTTCAATAAATTTAGCACAACACGGAAAAAACCTTTATTGTAATCGTCATATGATTCTGTATAATCAGGTGAAATACTATATGTGCTAAGCTTTTCCACATTAACATTCCTCTCTCAATATTCTTTAAATTCATATTTTGTAAGAGAATTTACTTTATAAGCTGGTTCTAAAAAATTCCACAATGGTAATTCGTTTTCGCTCATTTATTAAGATAGAAAAACTTTTTT
>JAHWFP010213585.1:0-33729 GCA_023313725.1 Lithobius niger
ATTTCTTGCTCAGACACGCAATGTTTTTTTTCGCAATCTGTCAGTTTCCTGCCAGCGAATGCTATTGGTACGAGCCCACGTCCTTCGACGTGTTGCGAAATGACCGCCCCAAAACCTGTTCCCGACGAATCCGTCGAAATTTCAAAACGTTTGTCCAGGTCTGGTAGTGCTAAAACACAATTTGTTAAACTGTCTTTTAATTGTTGCACTGCGTCTGAGTGTGTTTGTTTCCACTCCCAGACGGCGTCTTTCTTTAACAACTGATAAAGACTTTGTGCTTTGACGTGAAAGTCTCTGATGTAAGCCTTATAGAAGCCCATCATTCCTAAAAAACGTCTAAGCGACTTTAAGTTGCGAGGCTCTGGAAAATCCTTTATCACCTGTACCTTCTCTGGCAAGGGTGACATTTCTTGAGGACGAATTAAGTGCCCAAGATAGGAAATTTCCTTTGCACAAAAGTGTGCCTTTTTTAGATTTACTGTCATTCCAGCTTTTCCTAGCCTGTCCAGTACATCTGCGATGTGTAACAGATGAGATTCGTAATCCATTGAGTAGATTATCAAATCGTCAACGTAGCACATCGTATGGGAGTACATAGCATCCCCCAGAGCCAGATCCATGGCCCTCGAGAATGATGCAGGCCCATTACAGAGTCCATATGGCATTTTTTTAAACTGCCACGCCCCCATATGGCACCGAAAACAGGTGTACTTCTTGCTATCAGCTTCCATTCCGATTTGCAAGAACCCTGATTTCATGTCCAGAACTGTGAACCACTTAGCTTTACCAAGCATTGCAAAAACCTGGCTAGCGTTCGAGGTTGGCTGCGAGTCTTTTACAGTTTTGGCGTTTGCCAATCTGTAATCTATGCAGAAACGTTTAGCCCCCTCCTCACCCTTTTTCGGGGCAAGACAAGGTACAGCTCCCCAAGGTGACACTGAGCGCTCAATGACGTCATCACGAATCCACTCCATCATTTGTGATTCAATGATTGCTCTAGTCTCCTTGTTTACTGGTCGAAGTGGTAACCGAATTGGTCGTGTTCCCGGTTCCATTTCAATCTTGTGTTCGTAGAGATGTGTGCTGCCTCGTTTAGATGTTAAAACATGTTTATATTTGTTTAAACACCTTCTAAGCTGCTTGCGTTGTGCATTAGAACAGTGAGCTTCTTGGATTTTTTTCTCCAAGATTTCATCATCCTTCACACGTTGCTCTCTCTCCAAACTTACATCAAGTTGCTTTAGTTGTTCAGTTTTCGTCTGCCCAACTTTAGCAAAAGGGATTGTTTCCTGCTCTTCAGAACCAATGCGCCAGCCACCTTGTTTAATGTCTGGTACAAGTCCTGTTTTAGCCATGAAGTCCCTTCCTAGAATTACAGAATCAGCTGCATTTTCCAAGACTAAAAAAGTTTGCTGAGTACTGTAACCACCAGACCACCTGATCGTCGATCTCATATATCCATCACCTTGGGTTTTTCCGGCCGCCAAGATAAATTGGATACAACAATCCCTGCGCCACTTTACGCCCTTTGCCTGCAAAGTACGTGCTGTAGCGCCGGAAATAATCGTCGAACTGGCACCAGTGTCGATCAAAGCTAAGAATGGTGTGCCTGCCACTTTAACATTAATTAAAGGTACATTGCCACCCTTAGTTTCCTCGTCTAGACCTTTGAAAAGCTGAACATTTGGTGCAAAAACACGTTTTAGCGTGCCTCTCCAAAGTCCTGCTTTTGCTCGCCAATCTACGTTCTTTCCGGTCGCAACCTTGTTTAACCAGGTTAACGACCGTTTTCCCCGTTTTTTGGCTTTTTCGGACACCTATTTGACCTGTGTCCGGTTTCCTGACAAGTCCAACAAACGCCCTCAAAAGGTTTCTGTTCCTTTTGTTGTTGTTTTCCTGTCTCTTTTGTAGCACTAGCCTTTTGTACATTTGCTGCCTTTGGGGCTGCATTTGCACTGCTAGTACCACTGGTACTCTGTACCATGCCGTACCGACCTGCTCTGTACCCTCTCGGGTCTAAAGCGGCCATTGATACGGGTTCGACGCCATGAAACCCGGTTGACGGTTGTGCACGCGTTTGGTTCACGCGAAACACCGCCTGCCGGATGTCGGGTTGTCTTTCCTGCGCTACTTGTGCGTAGCTCCGCCAAGCCAACCTTGGTTCTACCGACAGGGATGAGTCGGGCGGCGGCCGGTAGGATCTCTGGGCAACCAGTAACCTACTAACCTTCGCTCCTTCTCTCACCAATCCTCGGAGGGTGTCGAACCGTCGACCCTCCAGGTGCTGTCGATAATCAGGGTGCATATTTTTCATTATGTGCCTAATTTTATCTGTATCAGATGATTTAGGCCACAACCTGTCAAAATACCCACTGATTGCTTGGGCATAACTGGAAAAAGGTTCGTCAGGTGCCTGAGTCCTTAATTCCAATTCTCGTTTTAGGTCGTCTTCAAAATTTGGACCTTCAAATTCCAAATTAAAGTCTTCCACAAACGCTTCCCAAGTCCTAAAAGGTCCGAAAACCCTGAACCATCGTTCGGCCTCACCTTGCATGGCGAGGGGAATGATCGTTCGTAACACGTACGAATCTGCAAGGCCTAATGCACAAACGTACATGTCTAACCGTTGCAAAAATTCACTAGGCGATTTTTCATCGGCATGCCCCGTGTAAACTGGCATGTCGACTTTTGGAGCCTTCACCTGGAAGCCTTGGAACTGGTTCCGTGCAGAGGTGTGCTCTGAAAAATCGTCGTGACGACCATAGGTTTCACCCCTATTGTCATCTGTGCGGCCAGTCCGACTGCGGGTTACTCTACCCCCAGTGTTTCTTTGCCTTTCTGGCGACTCATTGTATTCATGTTGAGGCTCGCGTCTCCTCCACATGTCTACTTCCGGTTCCTGGTGTACCGGTTGTCGCCAGTTTACACGGTTACCGCACGTAGTCTGATCCACTCTGTCGGGGTTTGCTCCCTGTGGTTCACGGCTACGAGGATTCCGTGCTATTCCGCCTCTCTCGACAGTGCGATTTTCTCGTCTGTTGAGGGCAGAATGGTTGGGGTGACATGTCCTCCTCACGTTCTCGTTCTGGTGAGAGCCAGTTCGAGGTTGTGAGGTGATATTCACACCATCTCGGCTAGCAATAAAACAGTTTTCCAGCTGTCTCATCACATTTTCCCGAAAGTCTTCAGGTGCTGGGCAGTGTTCAGCCCAATTTCGAAAATTTGCGTGAAACGTGTCATTTCCACGCGTATTTTCTGCATCTGAACGTTCTAGGATGGGAGGTGACAAGCTTCTTTCTGAGCCCGAAAATTCCGGTGCATAAAGGTCCTCATCATTCCCCCAAGAATCATCCAAATCCTCTCCTAAGTCTTCGACTAAGGGTGCATTTCTGCTTTCCCCAGTTCTCGCCCGTTTCCGTGAATTTTCCATGGCAGGATTTTTCACTAATTTAGGCGTAACAAAGAAGGTATTTTTCGCTCAATTACAAGCCACGAAACTCGTAATTTTCACTAGTTGAAAAAAAAATTTTTAGCGTTCCCGCTTTTTTTTTTTTCTCTGCGAAGTGCGTCTTCAGTCTGGACCCCTTCTAAGGTTTATATCCACACTTACTGCACTTCAATTTAAGTCTGTTTTGTATCACAAACCTAAATTCTTAAGATACTAGCCAAAATGCTTTCAAAATAATGAGGACTCAGTTAGCTCACTATTGTTCAATTTAGCTTTCTCCCGTAGCTTCAAAAGTGCGCTCCTTCACTTTTTCAGCCCTTACAAATATCTGTGTAGCGTTTTTATTTCACTACTCAGTGTTTTGTGAACATCTTTATTTTCTTTTCAGAAAATTGGTGACTTTATTCGAGCCGTCCTTTACCATCGGGAAAGAATAAAGTGCGGTTCATTGTAAATCTCGCCGAGTCTACAAATTACCTCCCAGTTTTAACGATTTTATTCACTTGCGCAAAAAAAAACGTGGTTACCATTTTATCATAAACCGGAAGATTTTAATGATAAAAAGAATACCCAAAGTTGGTTTGTCGTATTCCGTAGCTTTTAACTCTCGAAATATAACCTCCCCAACAATTTTAGCTTGTTAATTTTTCTCCCGACTAGGTAAGAAAAATTTTGCCAAAATCATCCGCACACGATTTTTCTATTTCATGCTTATTCCATCCCGAAGGTTTGGAAGCATGAACTTGCCTATCCCGAAGGTTTAGGTTCAAATCACGGCAGGCCCCCAAAATATGTGACGTACTCAGGGAGTAGACGATTGAAATCAAGAATAATCTTAAAGCCAATTTACTCCTCACTGCATAGCTAGGGGTCTATGCACTGAGAACACATATTAGGCATAAAACACAAGTTTAGGAGCTTGGTCTTATCCTGAGCTGAGTCCAGGGAGACAACCTTTCGAGTCGTCTGCCCCACACCAAGTCCCTTCCCATGGTTCCTGCCCTCGTATTTATGCGTGGGCCAGAACAATAGAAGTCGCCTGAGGCATTACGTTGCGTAACCGCTAACAGGTTGGAGCCGGCTCTAACTGGTTTTGAACAATAGAGTAGCCTCGTTCCCGGCTGTTGGCGTTCGGCCAAGTTCCGGTGTAGACGGAAGTTGACAGGACGCCAAGCAGCTCATGTAACTGCAAGGTGCACCATGTGCGTTCACACAAGGTGCGCCCTGCTATTCATAAATAGCGTGTTACAACATGGGTTATGAACTGAACAATGTTCACTCCAGGTGGAGACAGTGGCTCGCGTAGTAATTTTGCTTGGGAGAGGAGGTGGGGGAAGCAAAAGGAATATAAATGAATTTACAGCGGCTGGAGAATGGCGGTGGGGAGGCGGGGGGGGGGGAAGAGACCGATTAACTCATTTGAAGGGAACTTTACTGTGTATCATGGACGATTTTGTCTAGTGAGTAAAGGGGGTGGGGGAAGGTGAGATTTTGATATTCGTTAATTAAAATTTTAATTGAGTTGTGTGGTATGTAAGGAATTTGCCGTTGCTTATTCAAAGATGGAAGAAACCTCTCGTTATTTACAACGCATTTTGTTTTTGTACTTTTATATTATTTTCGCTAGTAAGTTCCGTGCCGTTCTCAAAGAGAATGTCTGCTGCAACTACAAACGGAAGGCTTCGAAAGTTAGGCCCGTAGGCTCGAGGGGGAACGAAGCGTTGGGATTTCGCGATTTTCCCTCCCCCACAAAAAAAATAATTGAATGAAGGTCCAGAACTTAACGACAAAAATGTCCCTAAGGCCCTAGATTTAAGGGCAGAAGCGCGTATGAGGTCCTATAATTGAGGACACAATCGTTCCTAAGGTCCCGAAGCTGAGAACAAAAATATCCTTAAAGTCCTCGAACTGCCAAAGTGAGGACCAAAATGTCCTTGCATTTCGGTTGAAGACACTGTCCCTTCATAGTGGAAATCACTGTGTGCCAGCTCAACGCTCCACACGAGTATTACGTTGGGTGATTTATTTTTTAGCATTATCTGCTGATTTATTCTCTATGGCTCTTCAGCCTCATCTGCTTTGTTCTCTGTGGCTCTTTAGCCTCATCTGCTTTGTTCAGTTCTTCAGCCACATCTGCTTTATTCTGCTCTTCACCCACATCTGCTTAGTTCTCTGTGGCTCTTCAGCTACATGTGCTTTATTCTGATCTTCAGCCAAATCTGCTTTGTTCTCTGTGGCTCTTCAGCCACATCTGCTTTATTCTGCTCTTCAGCCACATTTGCTTTGTTCTCTGTGGCTCTTCAGCATCATCTGCTTTGTTCTGCTCTTCAGCCACATCTGCTTTGTTCTCTGTGGATCTTCAGCCACATCTGCTTTATTATGCTCTTCAGCCACACCTGCTTTGTTCTCTGTGGCTCTTCAGCCACATTTGCTTTGTTCTCTGTGGCTCTTTAGCATCATCTGCTTTGTTCTGCTCTTCAGCCACATCTGCTTTGTTCTCTGTGGCTCTTCAGCCACATCTGCTTTATTATGCTCTTCAGCCACACCTGCTTTTGTTCTCTGTGGCTCTTCAGCCTCATCTGCTTTGTTTTCTCTGTGGCTCTTCAGCCTCATCTGCTCTTCAGCCACATCTGCTTTGTTCTCTGTGGTTCTTCAACTTCACTTGTTGATTTATTCTCTGTGGTGTTCAGCCTCATCTGCTGAATTGTACTCCGTGGCTCTTCAGCCTCCTGTGCAGTTTTGTTCCGTCTGGTTCTTCAACCTTATCTGCTGATTTGTTCTCTGAGGCTATAGGTTTGGGGTTTGTTTAACATCTCTGTAATGTGTGGTGCAGTAGCAACTCGGGCCACTGCACTGCGACTGAGGTTTGTGCTAATGACCCAGCTGTCGACGCGCCATTAAGTCTCAATCTCCCCTCCCCTACTCTTACACATTTGCTTTGTTCTCGTGCCTCTTCGGACGCGTCTGTTGATTTGTTCTGTATCTGTATCTCTTCAGCCACGTGTGTTGATTGGTTCCGATTCTCCAGTCGTCGCATTTCCTTTATTTTCTGTGTCTTTTCTGATGCAACTGTTGATTCAGCTGGCTGTTTGTTTTGTAGCCCTTTAGCTGTACGGTATCACCCTCTGTGATGTCACACCTTTCACTCCATTTCCTCTTGTTTTTCGCGTATTATTGTAGGTCTTTAGAGTCGGGCCACTGTAAGAATGACTCGGCGCGCGTCGAATATCGCCGCTTTTCCCTGCAGGATAGGTGCATCTTGCCGACACGCGTGGTCAATCGATCCCAGAAATGGCGGCGAATTCAACTTCGTTTGGGAACCACGGTAAACCTAACACAGTCAAGGTCGGGTGGGGGTGGGGGGAGTTTAAAACGTCGTAAAGTATTTCGAATCTACGGTGAGTTAATGAGGAGAGTTTCGAACTAACACACAAACCAGAAAGTGTGCAGTGGCTGCATACTGGAGCGTTGTGAGGTTTTCCTATGCGTCTCATGCAAGGTGCGATAAGCTAGCTTTTCCCGGCAAGTAATGTATACAGACGCCGGGGGGAAAAAATGGCCGCGTTTATTATCACCCATTTCGCAGCCCAAGTCTTTCGACACGTCAATGAAAAAGACGTAGTATTGCAGGCATGCGCGCAAATAAACAACTCCCTATTGTTAAGAAAATGTTGGTAGAGGCAAAGGAATGCTTGGGGTTTGCGGGAAAATGGGTAGCCGTCCTATTAGAAGTCTTGGTAAATAAAATAAAATCCATCTTGCTCTTATTTGTGGTACTTCCCAGCTGCTGACTATAAAGTATATAACAGGCTAAATTGACAGTCAGCATGAGAGTTTGAAGGAGGGGGGGTTGAGGCGTAGCCTGGTTTGCAATTTTTTATGGTTGTAAATCGTATTGTGATGTTGAGAAAATGTGTGCAACGATGCCCATTGGACGAGATTTCGTTTACACATAGGCCTAGTTTTATTAATAACAGAGCCAGTTCTCAATGGCCAAGAGTGCACCTTGCATGCACCATATGCAGGCGAGCGAGGTCATGACTTAAACACTCGATGGTAACGTCAAGTCATTCTCTGAGTGGTCCGAGTTCAGCTGTCTATGTATTGTTGATCTAAGCTAAGGTTGGAATTATGTGAGAATGGGTGAAAATAACTTATGTGCTGTGATGCCGTTTCTTCCACCACCCCTCCCTCTTCCCTTCTCCTACTGTATACTGTAATTAACCCAAAAGTAAGTTGGGTCCAACGACGAGGCGCTCTATGCACCATTAAACCTCAATTCTCCTCTTTCCCGCCCCCCCCCCCCCCAAAAAAAAAACAGTAACTATTGTGTACGCGGTTTATCTTGAGTCCTGCAGATATTTTATGAGCGGCTACGTTTTCCTGGAGGGGGCGGCATTAATCGACGGCCGCCATTGTTTTTGTAACCATCTCGGATATCAACAAGGCACTCTGCTACCAAAAACATACAATTGATTATCTGTGTCGTTATGGGGCGAATCTCAAGATAGGCCGCGGACACTATACAATTTTGGTAAAGAATTAAGTTAAAGCCATTAAAGAATTTATAGTTTTGGTTCTATTGTTTTAAACTGAACCCTAACAGCTTGACATCTGCCACCTTCAGCGAACAACAGCTTGGAATTGTATGGTGTAGCTTACACGCATCCGAAAACAGAAACACGGTGCTGGAAAACTCGTTGATTAGGACTACATTGTAGTTGGTGTGTGGACGGATGGAGGGAGCG
The DNA here is from genome assembly GCA_023313725.1 of Lithobius niger. Classification (NCBI taxonomy): domain Eukaryota; kingdom Metazoa; phylum Arthropoda; class Chilopoda; order Lithobiomorpha; family Lithobiidae; genus Lithobius; species Lithobius niger. The sequence continues at coordinate 8,197 of JAHWFP010213585.1, forward strand.
GTAGGGGAGCTGAACTCTTATCGTCATGACTGTGCAGACTTTATGACCGTTTGCGAAAGCCATCGCCCGTGTTAATTAATCGTAAATGTCGATAGTGCTTAAATTAAAGCGTTACTGAAATCTCATCCTATTGCAACGTAATTCAATGGGAAAAGTTACGTTCTTAACAAAATTTGTATCAATTGGCGAGATGGTTTAATTGTGCGTGCCCTGGAGCTGTCCAAAGCAATCCATGGATACACGAATACGGAAAGGAAAATTGTTCTGTTTCATGGCACCTTGGCATGGCATGGAAAAGGGCATTTACATGTACGTGGCTTGGGTTATCCATTTGCTCATCACTCATTACTGGAATTGATTAAACAGGAGCAGCTTTAGGACACGATTTCATTTTTGCGCCCTTTTCGAGGCATCACATTTCATGTTGTTGATTTTTAGTCGATTTAGATAGTCGGTTTTGCTGTGGAAATTCGAGAATCCTCTTGTAAAAAAGAATTCATCAAGCTAGACTAGTCGTGACTTTAAATGACAGGTGATATTTGAGACCCTTCCTCGTCTACCATGCACTGCCCGGTCTACCTTATGGCTATACTTAGGTCTTCTTTGCAGTTGGAGAATTTTTACATCCTGTAAAGGTACTGGAAACTCACATAAAAAATTTCCATATATACCAAACCAAAGTCAAAAATTACTATGAATGAGGAGTAGTGGCATTGTACACTGAGGTATCATATGCCCTCTGTTATTACAGCTGAAACATACAACCATTTAGATGTCGAAAGCTTTCAAAGCGTTACATTACAAAGTGCCAGAAACAATTACGAGGTCTTAGCATGATATCGTTTGCTTCAATCCCTCCATTGGCGTCGATCCATGCTTCATGTAGTTTATTCCATCCACAGAACATCGCAGAAATAATAATAATAAGAAAATTTATTGTCCAAAGTAGGCAAAAGGAAAAATACAAAACAGGAAGGGATGAGTTAATCATCCGCTAACACCTGCGCCCAAAAGGAAAGAAACGAAAACATATGAGAGTTAGTTAGTGTTAGGTAGTGTTAGGACACAAACTAATTTCAGTTGATGCTCACAAAATCAAACCTTTTGTTGCTCAAAAGAATTGTGAGCCACAATTCTTCAGTTGTTGCTAACTGTGCAGTTCACATGCAGTAAAAAAGGTGTGTTTTACGTTGTAAAGCGCGCATTGCTCGCTCAATCCACGCGCCTCTTAATAGTGTAACCCCCTCTTTACCGAAGCAAACTGAGATCTAAGGGCACGTTTCTGCTACATTCTCGCTTTGTATTCGTGCATTTACGGAATTTTCCTGTGAGTCACAATGCGATGTTAATGTTTAGGTTACAACGCCATCTGGATTGGGTAGCTATCCTGACATCGTTTGGTTAAGAGGGTGGCTGTAAGCCGTGGCAATAAGGGAAAGAATTTCTCCAAACGAAAAGAAATTTCACAGCTTCTTCAGAAGTCACGTACAGACGTGTCGCTACGAGTCGGAAGAGCCAAATGCGTCGCCATGTTGGAATTTCAGATTGTATCCGGCTTCTAACAGCGACATGAAAGGCAAGGCAGTTGCGTAAACGTACGAATCCTTAAAGGGCTATAAGCGATGCTCGAGAAAGGTACTGAAATATATTAATCTGACGTGGGACCGATTTTTTTATTTTACTTTTAGTTGCGAGTTTCCAGATGCGTCCGAATTTTATTTATTTGATTTTTAACCAATAAGAACTGCTATGCGTATCGGGACGGTAATTCGATCGCACCAATATCCGTCGGCAATGTTGCCAGATGCCTTCAAACTCCCCCCCCCCCCGACATCACAGCGCTGCACCCCCGCCCCTCCCTAGAAAACCCCTAAAAAAAATTAAAAAAAAATTTTTTTTCCAGTAAAAATAGTCACAAAAATAAATACAAATTACAAATTAACACGTACATTTTCATACGCACATTTCTCCTAATGGGAAACTGAAAGTGAAACTTAGAAAAATGTAACTTTTTTTTTCTTTATCTTCTAATATGCGATCTTACATAAAAATCGCAAATCGGGTTAGATAAAAAAAAAATTACCATGACAGCATCAAATATAATTTCTCTTTTGCGTAGTGCTAAAAAAAAAAACTCTACAGTTAACAAGTTTTTATTGTTACAATTTGCGACATATTTCCCTACGTAAGGCCTTAGGGCTTCGTCGGGTAGATGACCAGGAGTGGTTAACCCTCGTTACGAAACCTGTTGAACCCTTTTTATACCCTTATATTTAGTACGACGTTCATTTAGTAAGGCGTCCATTTAGTACGACGCTCATTTCTTAAGAATTCCTTAGTTTAGAGTAATGACTAATGAATGATAAAAGAATAACACGGAAGTAAAACCAATAAACCAATAAATTCCGCCTCCCTAGAATTATGTTCCAATTTTTTTTCACCCTTATTTTTTCCCCTCAAATATTTTCCATCTCCGTTTTCACCCACAACGGCAATCAAACCGTCTAGAACTAGGGATAAAACCCCCAATCTGGTAACACTGTCTATTAGGGTGGATCAAAAAAATATGTTTTTAAATTTCAAATCGTAATAGTGTGGAAAAGTTGGTCTTCGACCTCCTAATCACTATTCCAAAATGAAAAATTTCTAAAATTTGAGGCGCCCATCTGAGCCTAAAATTTAACATTAAAAGTCAATGGGGAAAAACGGCTAATTCTGCAAAAGTGATTTTAGACTAGTTTAAAATATTGCTTTTTACATTATCTCAGTTTCTACTCTCACAGACCACCAAATTGAAACCAAAATCAAAAACATTTTTTTTTCTTCCAGAAGAACAATGCTAATTTTCGGCCATCAAAATACGGCAAAAAGGCATTTTTATCGATTTTACGTCTTGAATTAAAACGAAGTTTCGGAACAAAATACTTTTTTTAAATTTAATTCAGGCTTCTTTTAATGGTCTTTGAGAGTACCAACTTACATAATGTAAAAAAATGTATTTTAAACTAGTCAAAAAATATTTTTTTCAGAATTAGCGATTTTTCCCATTGACAAATTAATGTTAAACTTTAGGCCCAGGTGGGCATCTCTAAAAATTATTTTAGAAATTTGTCCTTTTAGGGTAGTGATTGGGAGGTCGAAGACCAACTTTGCCACACTATTACGAATTGAAATTAAAAAAAAACAACATTTTTTATTTCCACCCTCAGTGCCTTCCAGCCGGGGCAGTTGTCTTTTATTTATTTCTTTCTCAGACCAGTGTATCTTGCAACCTCACAAGTCCAGTCTTTAATGCAGACTGCTTTGCTTCGTTTACCCTTTACCTTGTGATTTATTCGTTATTTAACACGTCCTTTACGCAAGTGCGTATGGCTTTTGATATCCGCGCAGTCAGGCTATTCAGAGCTGCCTCTCACGGAGGTGTACATATGTAAATTTGACGGGTGAAATATTGAACACGCAAGACAATGCCAGTATCACACTGTTGGAACGATCAATTCAAACCATTGCACCGTGTTCCAAATAACAAATAACTCAACGTTTTTTTCCCCCTTTTTTGGGGGGTCTATGTACTTGCCGACGGAAAGTAAATTACCTTTTCTATCGAAAATTCTCTTCGACGATTTCCTCCTTCTTTTACAGAGCTTTTTTCCCCCTCTGGGTTCCTAATTCGATTTCTACGGATGCATCGAGAACGCTTGACGAGAAGTGAGCGCCTCATTGCATCGAAAACTGGAAACATCGAAAATAATTACCGATCGAAGGGAGTTCTGACAAGAGGATTGGTACCGTGACGGAGATACCGGGCCCTTCGTCTGCAAGCCCCGTCATTTTCCTGAACTGTCTGTGAAATCGACCGCCGTTTTTATCGATCAGTAAAGATTTTCGGTAATTATACCATCGTCGCTTTCGATTTCGTGATGCTCACCTTACTTCCTTCAACGCCATTTCCCGGAAAAAGAGATATTTTGAGAAATGGCGTTGATTCCCAAACCCATCATCCATTGTTAGTTGAAGCGTTGTTACAGGGTAGAGGATATTGGTAGCGCCACTCTTTCTCTGATAATGGTAAACATACGGGTGAAACTAGTACCTGCTGCAATGATTTACCGCCAGAGGGTGCTGTCGTGAATGAACCGGAAGGGCAAAGCATCATTGAAACTGAAACTGTAGAGCAGCTATAAACATCATATTGGCTACGAGGCTATACATCTGCAGAGATAGCTAGGGGCACTACATTAAAATGGAGGAAAAAAAACAACGGCACTTCTAGTCAAGCCATTGCATTGAGAGCGGATTTCGTAGGCCTAAAAAAGTTGTTTTTTTATAATCCCGAAATTGTAATCGGTAAAGAAAAGATTCCACTTGCTAAACATTTCAGCAAAGGCCAACAAATCGAAAAAAATCGTGCGTTTTAGGCCTAACAAATCCGCTCTAACATCATTTGCTTCAGTGAGACGCCCTTCTCTTTCCCCTCCATGGTTATCCAGTAACCCTTGCAGCTAGCCCAATTACTGGCTCCAGCATAGAGTTATATATAATAAGATGACGTTTTTGTCATGCTCCATTTAGCGTCATTAAAACAAAAGAACACGACAAAAATACTGAATTAATCGTTTAAAAAATGTCGTAGGTAGTATCCTAATATTAAAATAATTTTAAGATACTCCGAGAACTTCCAGATTTTTTTTTTTTTAGTACAACATTCAAGTTTAAAAAAGGGGTGGTTGTGTTTACGAGTGGTACACATGGTTCTGCGTTCCGAAAAATAAGCAAGCTGCAGCTTGGGACGAATCTTCTTCTGTGGTTCAAACTTCTTGTAGCTTTTCGCTAACGATGCCGCCATTTTTGTTGTCAAGTTTCGTCTCATCAGAGCCACTGACACGTGCTGCCTTCTGGTGCCGTTGATGAAAGCAAGTATTACCTTAACCCGCGCTTCAGAAAAGTAACAGAACCTACTTAATCTACCCTGCGTTGTGGTTTGAAGCATTGTTTGTGACATCAAAGATGATAATAAATAATAAATAAATTTTATTTCGCTTGTAGGGCGAAAGGGAAGTGCAAGGGATCGCGTATCGAACCGCTGACAGCAGACCCAAGGAAAAAAAAGAAGAAGAAGATGGTATAGGGAACCGGAAAATTATGGGTTCCAAATAGAATGTTCAGGGCGACGAAGGAACGGGTGAAGGGTGGAAGTGGTTAAGCACTTTTTGAAGGAGACAAGCGATGGGGCCAAAACAGTTTCATTGTTGAGAGAGTTTCAAACAGGAACCACTCTAAGAGCGAAGGACGACCTCCGGGAATTTAAATGAAAACGGGGAAGAACAAGTTTGTAACAGTTACCACGAGTCCTGGAGTTAGGGCTAAAATCAAAAAGTGGGAGTTCGAATGGTAACATGGAGTGTGTAATTTTATAGGTTAAGATCAGATCGGCCCTCAAGCGTCTGCATTCGAGGGTTTCAAGGTTTAGAAGATGGAGTCGTTGATTGTAAGGAAGAGAACGCATGCCTGAGCAACGATTTGGTGTGTTTCCTTTGAACAGATTCAATCCGGTCAATGTCAGCAAGGATTTTTGGCGACCAGACCTGACTTGCATACTTGATGAACGAACTGTGAGAACAATTGCAATTAGTTTGCATTGAAAATAATCAGTACATCGATTTTGTGATGCTCTTGGAATCAAAGAAATTACATGAAGCATGGATCGACGCCAATGAAGTGAGAGAACGAACGATATGGCTAGTCACTCTTTAGTACTGACTCTTTAGTTCTCGTTATGACCAGGAGGGAAGCCAGAATTTTGTAAAGGAGTTGCTCTACTAAACCTTTCGTATGAAAATGTGCCTTGTGCCCTCACGTTAAAAAGAACTTACTTCCTCGACTTCTTTTTAATAATGAAATAGAGTAGCACGAGTCAAACGTTGATTGAATGTGTGAAGTTTTGAATAAATTTCCAGCAGAAAAATGACGATGTAAAATGCTTTAAGGTCAGAAATCGTAAAATAATCTAGTTACATGTCCTCCCCACCCCCCCCCCCTCCCACCGGCTAATTTCACGATTTCTGACCGTAAAGCATTTTTAGGTTGGTGGGCATTTCCTTTACCAGGGCTGTTAGTAACGAATTATGGTGCTACTAGAGGAAGCCCGTGCTATGCACGGGATCGGTCATGAATTAAGTTTACGGACACATTTCCCGGGACATTTTTCCGGCACTCTTCCCGACGACTTGTCAGATTGATCGACCACTCATGCCTGCCTCCTATCTGCATGCAGGTAGAATGGGAGCGCGCATTGGCAATGGGAGCGCGCATTGGCAATGCGGGCGCGAGGAGGGGAGAAATGATTGTTCGGCCCGACGACTTGTCAGGTTGAACCTTTATTGAGTTGATCGACCACTCATGCCTGCCTCCTGTTTCCATGCAGGTAGAGTGGGAGAGTGCATTTTCAATGCGGGCGCGAGGAGGGAAGAAGTGGTTTTTTTCCTTTTAGCCTTCCTTTTAGCCGGCCTCCAGGATTATTATATAGATTAAAAATTTAAATCTTGTAAAAGATATCTATATTTTTAGGCAGGAAGCGAAGCGGGGGGTGGGAGGGGGTAGCGGCTGCACCATCCGCACCATGCCAAATCCGCCCCAATGACTAACATACCAAGGTGTAACTGAATTTAGCAACTTAGGGAAAGGCCTTGCGTACCAATCCTAAGTTATCCTCCTGTTCCAAAGTCCCCCCTTTACGTCCGAATTTCATGCGCAGCTTTTCGGTGATACTGCTGCAAAAGTCTCTGCAAAGAGCACGTCAAATAAACAAAAAAATCTCAATTCAGTCGAAATGATTTCTCTTGAAAATACCAACTTTGACTGCACGACTTTGTAGGGCCTCATCAAGCCGTAAAGCTCGAAATGTTGGTCAGTACCGGATGAAAGCCGAGCGGATGCCCCAAAATTGGGTAGCCGGTGGAAAAAACAACTCCAACCAAAAAAAATGATCTTGGTACCAAGTTTGAAGTATTTCTGCAATACCACTATACGACCACCAGCAATAATGGGGCTGCGAGACGGTAAAAAAAAAAAAAAAAATTGGAAGTAATTAGCCAAAAAGAAAGAAAAAAAATAATGGGCTGAAAAGAAATTAATGACATCCTTGAAACGAAGGCAAAAGATAAATAAGAAGACACCGTTTTAAAAAATGGAATCATATCGGATGATTTTCTCATAAATGAAAAAAAAATCTTTCTTCCCCCATAGACACGAACTTCTCTATTTATTTTTTTAACTTAATGGCTCTACATATAGACTGAAATGAATTCAAGGATGAAGACATATTAATTAAATCAAATTCGATAAAAAGAAATTGTACCTACCAGGAAGTGAAGGATATGTTTTTCTACCTGTTAGAATGCTGGTGGTAGAAAAGCAGGACACAAAAAATATATCCTGAGTTTTTACCACCTTAGGACAGAAGTAATAACCATGTCGTCCCTCGTTTTTCTTCTCCTTCTTAATCCTTTGAAAATTAATCCAGGAGGAACTTATACACTGTTAAAAAAATTACGTAGGATTACGGAACAAAGAACTGGTTATTTGTTTCCATTTCTTTTAAAACCATAATCTTCAGACGCATTATATAGCTGACCGAACATAGACGCGAACATTAAGGCTGGATCAAAAAATTGTTTGTTTTTTTAAAATTTCAAATCGTAATAGTGCGGAAAAGTTGGTCTTCGAACTCCTCATCACTATCTCAAAAGGGAAAAAAACAAGTAGCTACAGCGACTGTCTAGTCGCACCAGTCTTCTGTACAGTTCCTCCACTTCCAGTGTTGAGGCTCACACCTCTATCACGCACTACAACAGCTATCTCTATTGTACTAATCTAAAAGCAGTAACCATTACAATTGCCAGTTAAATGTGTTACTTTTAGGTATTTTGCATTTTAGGCGTAATTGTCTGCTTTTGGGCCTAATTTTAACCAGCAATTTTAATTTCGTAAGTAGCAGCTAACGGACATTTGGGTTGTGTAGTAAGCATATTCATTTTTGCAATTTGTGCAACACGGTGCACCTTCGGGCACACAGTTAGTGTTACAACGTAACGCGCAACGTAGCCTATATAGATCAGTGGTAGTAGCGAAGTGACGAGAGAGACGCTGTTGCTTCATCAACAGCAGCTCGTAGCAACTTGACGTTGCCGTGGTAACATGATTTTAAGCTTAATGTTTATTATTTAGGCGTACATTTTTTAAATGCAGTTTTAATTTCGTAAGTAGGAGTTAGGTGTAACGGAGAATGGTTCGATGGTAGCTTAAGCCTGTTCGTTCATGCAACAATGCGACGAAACTGTTTTTAAACGAAGCTAAAATCCATTTGTCTTTATTACGTGTTATCGTATAGGATTTCAATTCGACGATGAAATGTTAGTTACGTCGAAGAAGTCTATTAGCTATAAGGAAGTAGCGATGTTTTAATTTGTCATGTTATTTAACTAACTTCTCACACTGAATATAACGTTGTAAACAATGGTCGTCTCTATCTGGTACCGTTGCGAAGTTGAAAAAAGCGACGGACGGACGGACAAAGTCGTTGCAATAGTCATCTCAGCCGGTACGGCTGTACAGAAGACTAAAAAATGTAAAAAATGTTTCGGAGTGCTCTCCTGGGCCTAACTTTTAACATTGCAAGTCAATGAAAAAAATAGCTTATTCTGAAAAAAAAAATATTTTTTGACTAGTTTAAAATACAGCTTTTTTCATTATCTTAGTTGGTACTCTCAGAGACCACTAAAATTAAATTTAAAAAAATTTTGTTCCCCTAAATTTCGTTTTAATATAAGGAGAATTCACGCACGTTATTCTTTGTTCCACGTTATGTTTTCAGAAAAATGACTGCATGACGCCACGTTGTCTTCCACTATACGAGTGCAAAAAATCCGTAAACATCCTATTCGTAAACTAATAGTAACGTTGTTGAGTCTACAAGTGTGAAATCACATATTTTTGCACTCTTAGTGCAAGGAAACGATTCGTCATCCAGTCAGTTTTCTGAAAACATAATGTGGAACAAACTATATTACGGCGTACGGTAGTGACTTAAAATGTTTTAACAAATTTAAAATTTACACTTGATAATAAACCAGACCAGGGTAGATTAAGTAGGTAATGACGCCTTTCTGAAAACGGGGAATAAAAAAAGACCTGCTTCCACCAACGGCACCAGAAGGCAGCACTTCTCTGGTCTGGGTAGGAGGCGAAACTTGAAATAAAAAATGGCGGCATCGTTGTCATGGTAACCACGATAATAGCGACAATATCTGCCGAAACAGACGAAATACTCGTGCGTGGGCAACATCCGAAGTTGAAGAACCAATTCTGTGTTCGATTCAAACTGTATACAGTTCGTTACACTAAGCGTAAACCAAGGAAGAAGCTTCAGCCTGAACGGCCGATGAGCACGCTACTCGAACGTTCTCCGAACACAAAACCGTGTTTGATAATTAGCTCCACTCGTAACGACAACCCGTTTTAAAATTGAATGTTGGTTTTAAAAAATAAAACTTGATCAGCCAGTTATGATCTTCTTTAAAATTATTTTAATGTCCTAATCTGAATTACGACATTTTAATCCGATTAATTTTGTATTCTTATCGTGATCAATTTGTTTTAGTGACGCTAAATAGTTTTGATCCCCATGATGCTTTGCGATTCCCGTTACTTCACGACAGCGCCCTCTGGCGGTAAATCGTTGAAAGCAGGTACATCTTTGGTCCAAAATGTTTACCGTTGTGAGAGAAAGAGTGGCAGTACCTACACATTCTTCTACCCTGAACCCTTCATGATATTGTTCCTTTAGCAACGACCGCGTCTGTGACGTCATGGTTATAACAGCCATTCCAACCTCAGCTCGTAGTATTGGGTCCTCTTGTTTGTATATACATATCGTTCTTCTTTGGGAACAGTATAGCCGCCAGAACTTTGGAGCTAGTTTGATAAGGGTAAAAAGGTTAAGAGCAATACCGAGTAAGAGGAAGCGGAAGCTGTTCCTACCTTCTGTCTCCCTGACTTCCACGTGAAGTTGATGTGGGCGACATCTGCGGGGATGACTGGCAGATACTTCTCGAAGTTGGGATCGAGGATATAGGGAAGCACGTGACCATCGAGAATAGCGTAAATTTCCATGGGAATGCCTGAAATCAAATAAAAGACGAGGACAATCAGCATTTATACCGGAGAACAGATGGAAAAAATTAGAGTACTTTCCATGCAAAAAGTTTGGAAAGTCGATATTGGTCTTGCTGGATTAGTTTAGAACAAATTTGCAGACGTGGGTGGGCTCATTTCTTTCCAAGTTCTGAAAGAAACTGGTTTTTTTTTTTTTTTTTGCGGGGACATTGCCGGTACTTCCCTGGCTTAAAAGGGTATTATCTCGTGGTTAGTGAAATTTGTTTTTACTGTGGCTTACGCAAAATCAGTTCATATTGAGTTAGACCGTGTTGAGTTTAAGTTAAATTTTAAACTGCAATTAAAACGATTAGACTGCAAGTACAATCTGAAACATTAAAAAGCTGGTGTATGAGAAGCTTGTTGGGTCGTCCCCACAGGAGCTCACAAATGAGAAAAACACATGGACTATATCTCTCAATATACAAGAAGGATGAATATACTACGTATTTCCTCCTGGTAAAATTCAATTGATGCATAAAATTACTGTGAAGAATATGTACTGAAGAGGCTGCATCTCGGCAAGACAGTAGAAATTTCAGTAAGGACAATGTTGCTCGGTATAGCAAACAACATTCTAGACCACAAGCTAAAAACAATCTGAGAACAACAAGCTAAAAGTAATCAAAAAAAAGAAAGAAAGAAAATACAACTATACCCCACTTATCTTTTCTTTCTCTCTCAGATTAGTTTTCTTATCTTTTTACTAGGTCAGTTTTTAACGCCGATTGTTTGCTTCGTTAATTCTTGGCCTTGTTATCTATTGATCACAACATCCCCTTCAATTGGTTTTAATCTTTTTAAATACCGATGGTACGGATGATTTATTTCGGGTTTCGTTCATTGTCACTTACTTCTTTTTTAACGCAGTACCAAAAGTGTTCCAGTTACTACAAACTAGCAAATTTTCGAATGCATATACTGGCATTCTTCCTCAGGCTTGGGCAATGAGACGCACACGCCCGCTTTCACACTGCCTATGGTGTCTGGGTTCCAACTTATACCCGTTGGTAAAACATGGTATCACAAAGAAAAAACTCAACACCCTTCCTTCTATACCTCTTTCCATACTGGACTGCGACATCATGGCCAGGGTCCGGACTTGAGTTAATTTTTCTGTCGCTACAGCATTTTCGGCGCTGTCGTTATTCCTTTCTCTCCTCGCTCCCCTGTTCCCTTCTCCTGCGCTCCTTTAACCGTTTTTGTATATCAGCGCTCTAAGAGTCGGACGTTCCTGTAAAGCGTGGGCCCACACAACGATATTTCCGCACTGAAATATCGGGCCCGAGTCGGGACTTCAAGTTTATCAAGAATGAAAGCCCAGGTCGGGGCTAGCCCAGGCCCGGTGTGGAAATACCTTTAGACCACAGGAAACTACGGTTTCACAAAGAGAAAGCCCCACTCCATTCTTCCATACTATTTCCACACCCTTACGCCGCGGCCAGGGGTCCGGGTTTTAATTAGTTTTTCTCTCGCCATAATTTTCGGTGCTGTTGTTGTCTTTTTCTCCCCGCCCTCTCCCGATCCTCCTTTCCATTGGTCTCGCATAATGGTATATCAGCACTCGTAGCTATAAAGAGCGAGCCAGAACATAACACCGACCCTGCCACACTAACACACGGTGTCTGGGTAGGGGTTTCAAGTCTGAGTTCGACCCGGACTTCGAAACCCTGACCGGACTGGGTCGCGAACTTGTGCTCACTGTGGAAGGGTGGAGAGTCGGGTCGGGACTTTTCACCCAGTGTGGAATGCGTTTCAAACAAATAATGCCAACGATACAATGACTGAAAAAATACTAAAAAAAAAAAAAAACAGGTTATGTACGGTTGATTAAACTCATATTATTTGTTTTGCTGGTACCATTTTCTGATCCGCAAGCAATCGGCCAGCTTTTGCTTTTATTTTTTTGGCCAGCTTTGTTTGACGATGGCCGTGGTTCACGGAAAACTTACTGTTGTCCATATATAGCATATAGTTGACTCGTGGTGGTACGAGGCATTTCGTTCCTCAGGCTGGAGTGTCTTCAGCCTCTCAATATAAACGAAACCGAAGCATTTGGCTGAAGATGGCGTCAGTCTGAAGCGTGGAAGCTGTCTATATTAATAAATCAAATCGCTCCTGGCTACGTTTCGTTAGGGCGCGTTTATGTAACGACTAGCTTTTGCATTCTCTCAGCTAGAAGCTAGAAATCATCCGAAATTCCAATATGGCGGAAGTTCTAGCTCTGCCCGCTCGCAGCGAAAGCTGTCCATATGCGAGTTCATAAGCGGCTGGGAAAATTGTTTCGTCAGGAGGAATTCATTATCTTCATTATCTTCGATAAAACATTAAGGTTCCATATTCCACTAATTAAAAATAATTATGGCTCAAAAACTAAAGATCATTATATGCCAACAATTTTCAATTTAATTCCATCAAAATTACTAGATTTAACTCAGTACACTTCAATCAAACACAAAATAAAAGAATGGCTAATTAACCACTAAGGTATAGTTTTATTTTTTAATTATTGTTATTTTTTCTGTGTCTATGATTATTATTATTTTTATATTTTTTACCATACTGTGTGATTTAATTTTGTTGTATAGATTTTTCTTTATCTTGATTGTGAAATTGTCTAAATGTGTAGCCAAACAAGGACTTTTATAGACCTTCGGCAACACTCTTTGAATAAAGGTTATTATTACTATTCTTGTAACGGATGACACTACTGCAAGCATTTACTCAAATGATGTTGGATACAGCTAATCCAGGTAGAGTTGTTACCATGGCAACGCATAGCGATTCAAGTCTGCGAGAATGCAAAGGCGAGTCATTGCGCAAAAACACGCCCTTATGTTTATTAAGATGAGTTATCAGTTCAACTTTAGTAATGATCCGTCGTTCGGTTTCAGAATGCGTTGCTTACTGAAACAACAACAAAAACCCTGGAATTGCGTTTCTGTTGGTTTTTTTATACGGTAGTCCTGAGCTAACATGGCGGCCACTATTCCACGTTGGCTGTATTTAATGGAAATCGAGCCATACCACAAGTGTGACCAACATAAGAAATGGTAAACGTTCACGCTGCAACCACACAGTGACTAGAAGACAGAAGAGCATTTCGACAGTGTTCATTTGTTCTCAAAGCAGGGAGTAACATCTTTAAAAGATTCTGTTCTGTTTTTTGCTTGAACTTGGACAGACACATTTTCTTCCGTTCTGTTCAACTGTCTGTTTTCGGTTTTGTCATTGTGCTGCGGAAATGCCGTTAGCCAGTAGAATTTCACGTGAGAGTGAAAGAAGGCGAGATGTTAGTGGATTCGAGAAAGTCGATATTTGTTGTACCCACCTGCAAAGGCTCTCCGGGTAACAACAAAACCAGGCGATGCCTACAACGAGCCGCACTGGGCTAGTTCATTAGTATTAACAAAGGTTAACTGGGCAATGGTAAATGTGAAAATTATCAATGTGACAACTTTTTAGACATAAAATTCCTCCAGAAAAATAAAGGTACAGATGAAGATACGACGGTGTGTCCTTTTGTTCGTTCACAGTCCCATGAAAGTTGTGATATCTACCCAAAACCAAAACTGGTATAAGAGAAGGAGCCAAGTTTCCAAAAAGGGTCGGCCTTTGAAATTAGTGATATCATTCAACCAGGGAAAGGCTGCCAAGGTTAATCCTATTAGCCACCTTACTCGTGCCAAATAACCGATGTTAAATGAAAATTTGAAGCTTGCTACCGAGACAACAATGTTTCTAGTTTTCATTTAACTTTCGAACTATAACTCGGTGCAATTAACTTGGCTAATAGGATTAACCTTGGCGGCCTTTCCCTGGTTGAATGATATCACTACTTTCAAAGGTTGACCCTTTTTGGAAACTAGGCGGCTTCTCTTATACCAGTTTTGATTTTTTAGGTGGTTAGTGTTAACAACAAATGTTGCCGTGTTTATTGTTGAATCTCTTTGTTAAATTTAAGCAACTCCGAACTTAGTTGTTTCGTTCTTTATTAAGTTTAAGAGTTTCAAGTTGTCCTACGGCCATGAGGGACAGTCGATCTTTGGACGTAGATGGTCCCAGTCCTTTCTGCCTTGAAGGGACTTTAGGACGGCTCCTCTTTCACGCCACTGCAACGCCCGCCCGCATCCAGTCACTATGATCTGGCGGCTCCCGGCTTTGCTCGCCTCGCGCAGGGAAGCAGTCTTCTTCTCGAAACAGCCAATTTCGTGGCAATCTGCATTCGTTTAGAGCCCTTGTCGACGGGCGACACCAATCGTCTTGACCCTGGTTGGGAAAGACGCCAGGTGGTAGGAGGGGTAGAGGGAGGGGATGTCGGGTAGCAGAGGAGGAGGAGCTACTCCAATCCGAGTCTTCGTCTGCAGCAGCCTTAATTCGTTCTCATCTTACATCGATTTCAATGAAGGCGAATTAGGCGGACACCCGGCGGAGCAGTGCGCTCTCTCTTGGGGAAGTAAGGAAATGCCACCTTACTTCCACAGAAGGCTGAGGAAATATTCCAATTTGGCAGCAGAGGGCGTTGTCTGAACATTTAGTTCCTCTGGTTGCCGCTGCTGGTAATCTTTTTCACCATCTGCAAAAACTACTGTAGTGCTATTAGAAGGGTTATTTACAGTGAATGCTTTTTTCCTTGCTTGTGTGTAGAGAATATGAATTTTGAACAAACTTAGTGCCGCGACTAAGGGTGGTGCAAGGGTGCAAAATTGTGCAAAATTGCTAAATTCTGCTGGAGCGACGACTTAATCATGTAAGTATCCGCCTATGATAACCTTAGGTTGGGACGAGATGAGCACAGCAAACTCATCATCCATTAAGCCAACCAATGAAAATGCTCAACTTAACTAAACAATGAGGAAACGGCCAATAAAACGGCTCAAATTAACTAAATTCGGTAGCAATGAAAGAGGGCGAGCGGGTTCATTCTTGACACGGTAGCAAAGAAAAAGGGCGAGCGGTCAACAATGCGAACAGATGTGTCCTATAACAATCAGTAACGAAATGAAATATTGGGTCCAGGTGACAGGAGGCCCAAAAAATCATAAGTTGGGGACCCAAACGGTAGAAGCTTCACTATTGTTTGGACGAGATCGGGAGTCACTTTGCCCCCCCCCCCCCCAAAAAAAAATTGTTTACTTGTTGAGGAGGGGCCCAGCATCATAATCTTGCATCCCGCATTAAGGAAATGTGCCATAAAATGCGAAATATTCCGCATATATATATATAAAAAACGAATGCACAGCAAGAAAGACAACTATAACTGCCCTTTACAATTTTAACGAAGTTCATCTGGTCATGGGTTGTCCTGTAGTAATTTTTGTTACCTATCTTAATGAAAGGTTCCAATAGCCTTCTGAGACCCGAACTTATCTCCTGGAGTATTGTTGTCAGTGGCGTAACAAAGTGTCTCTGGACCCATAGACAAAATTTATGGTCGCCCTTTTCCCCCCCTCCCCCCCCCAAAAAAAAATCTTTGACCTTTTCGACTGTCTTGGTCCAAATGAAACACATATTCTACACTGTTTGGTTTACGTTACCCGACCAACCAACAACTTTTCAGCCAAAATTACTTCGTAATACAAACAAACAATAATGTTTGAAAAGATTTATTAAAAAAAATTTCTGTGTGGCTTTTTTTACCTGCTTAAGTATCGAATTATTATAAGCTTTGCTTAGCAGCTACATTATTACACTTGTTAAATGGGAACTTTGACTTGCTTATAACATATTGCATTCTGAAATGACATTTACATACCGTATTTAGTTCTCACTTCCGGCTCTTAAGACGATAGTTTTAGCTTGCTTTTCTCAATGCAAAATTCTCAATGATGTTGTCCATTTACATTTTTCGATGCCAGGCGGGCCCCCGAGTTACAGGGGCTCGTAAGCAATGCTTTTTTACCTAGCCTACCTGTACGTTACGCCACTGATTGTTGTGGTCATTAATGGGACGCTTGGTTTGGGGACAGTTCGCTTGGTTTGGGGACAGTTCGCTTTTTGGAGACAGTTCGCTTTTTGGGGACAGTTCGCTTGGTTTGAGGACAGTTCGCTTGGTTTGGGGACAGTTCGCTTGGTTTGGGGACAGTTCGCTTGGTTTGGAGACAGTTCGCTTCGTTTGGGGACGAGGGCGCTGACCACTAGGCGTGACGACTTCCTTTTCTTGCCCTGAATAAAGTCCATCGTGGACCTATATACTCGCTTTCGTCCAAGTGGGCACGTACGACTGTGTTCTCTGGGGCTGAAGAAGCAATGCTGGATAAAATAAAACAGTGCGTAACCTCGTCAGAACCGAACTAAATTTCAGGTGTGTTTGACACAATGTTGAATCGGAACGGAGATATTAATTTTTTTTAATTTTGCTAAATTTTGCTAGAACGACGACTTAATCATGTATGTATCCGCCTATGATATGCTTAGGTTTGGGTGAGATGAACACAGCAAACTCATCATCCATTAAGCCAACCAATGAAAACGCTCAAATTAACTAAACAATGAGGAAGCGGCCAATAAAACGGCTCAAATTAACTAAATTCGGTAGCAATGAAAGAGGGCGAGCGGGAATCCTCTTGACACGGTAGCAAAGAAAAAGGGCGAGCGGCCAACAATGTGAACAGATGTGCCCTATAACAATCAGTAACGAATGAAACATTGCTTCAATAATGCTGACTATTGGAGCCGAGTTGAATAATTTCAAAGATGGTTGAGTAACAATCACTGTATGCACTATCATTGTTGCGGGCTTATCGCGTTTGGTATCAAAACAGAGAAACAGGCAATTCAGCCATACTGTGAATAAGAGTGGCGCCCTCTATTGAAAACGCTATGTAAGGGATCCCTTCCAGTAGGCAGGGATTGGGGGGGGGGGGTAACTACCAGTAAAGTATTTCGCTCACTCAAGCGTGAACAAGCTAGACCGGCGTATGTTAAGGCAGGAGTACAGCTGGTTTATTGTAAAACGTATGGCCCAGATGCAAATTAAAGTTATGCATTTATATTAATTTAGCACGCTTTTGAGATCGCTCCAGCGTAAAATTATGAAACCATTTTTTTATCAAGAGATTACAACGGTTTCATAATTTTACGCTGGAGCGATCCCAAAGTGTGTTAAATTAACATAAAATGTTAACTCTAATTTGCTGCAAGAATTGCTAATAACAACTAACTCGAACAATGATTTGATTTTCGCTTTTAATGTCTACTTTCACGTAATGCCGCCACCTCAAAAGCTAGCGATGAACTAAAAAAAAAAATAAATAAATCATCTGGGTCTTACTACTTTCTGAACATATTTAAAAACAAGTAACTGATCTTGTTTTCAACTGTTACGTCTTTCTTAAAAATCGGTAAATTCACCGAAAATGGAGACAACACTCCCGAGGTTTTACCAGCAGCACTTGTTACTTAATTGCTGGCGATTTTTTTGCGGCGTTCGAGTTCTCTAGAGCCAACTAATTGCTTCAACGGATGTCAAATAGCTCGAGGATTTTCTAGTCTGAGACGCGCGCGCGCGCTTTTAACTTGCAAATATCACATTAAGGAAACGCCGGTCTTTTTTCGTCCTTCGCTAATTGAAGCCCGTCTGCCGCGTTCGCCTTGCACGTTGACAAAAAAGTATCAGCTTCTGAGGCCAGCGGAAGAATTAAAATCTGTGTTATTTTCAAAATTAAAAACTTATTTTGTTAATCAGGATTGACAGCGTATATACTGGAGATCAGTGATGACATTTACTGTCTCCTGTTCGCAAACATCTAGGCCAACTTCATCAGCAACTCAAATGCTGTAAATAATGTAAAAATAAGCCTAAAATAAGCTTGCAGCGAACAAGAAATTAACTTACAGGGACACTCGGCCTGCCTTATAACATTCCGCCTGCCTTAAATAACAGCCACGCTCAGATCGCCATCCGCGCAGTTATCACCGCAAAGGTTAACTGAGACAGTAGCTGCGTTCTCCGCAGCGACGAACGCAGCTAATGTCTCAGTTGGCTTTGGGAATAGTACGCGAAAAAGCATCAACTTAAGAATTGTGTCGTTACAAACCGGAGTGATTTTCGTATTTTAAAATCACACTCTATAATTTTTGAGGCTAGGATATTATGATTTTTCTTCGGCGATCTATTGGCATAATTAATTTTAATTTTTACCGCATTAGTATTTTAGATTTTTGATCTCATAGTAATTATCAGCAAACGATTAAAATTAGTACATGTGCAGACACAGATGAAATTCAAGGTCATTGTAGGCGCGCATAGGATCATGTACGCGCGTAGGATACAGTAAATATAGTTAACAATTTTTCAACAGAAAATCTCCTAGACGCCACATTTTAAAACGGATGTTTACGAAGGGATTGACTAACGGTAAGGAAATAAACCTTTGGGGCCGTACTTGATGAGGAGCATCGAGAAAAATGGCACTGGGAGAAATGTCCTTTTAATACAGTAAGACCTTTACGTACTTAAAGGTTCGTGTATGGCATTCATGGGTGGGAGGAGGAACAGTTCATGTATATGAATGTTTCCTTGAGGTTACTGAATACAACGCAAAAAAGTTATCTACATCATTAAAAACGTACGATGTGTATGCGCACGTGTACCTCTACTCCTCTGGAGTAAATTTCACAATAACCTGCCTGTAAAGATTAAAGAAATTACTAATCAGCACACGTTTCAGAAACATTTGTTTGGGCGGTTGATTAAACTGGACAGAAATTGTCTAGAAAGCATGTGTAGCATTGTGAGCTGAACGTGGTATTACCTTTCTGCCAATTTTGATGTTTTGCAGCTTTTATGTCTTTTATTTTATTATTATTATTTTTTTTTTGGGGGGGGGGGGGTCTGCAATTTATTACTATAAGTATTGACTATTAGCCTATTACATGATTCAACAATTCAAAATAGGTTTTGAACGATATTAACTATAAATTGACTATAAATTCTTTGTTTTTGCTTTTGTCGTGTTTCTTTGAGATTGAAATATATTGCACTCCGCTTTGTAGTCTGCTTTTATCTCCCTTTTCCTATATTTGTTGCGTATATATATATATATATATATATATATTTATCCAGGGACGTGCACACAGGGGGGGGGGGGGTGCTGTAGCCCCTGCCCTCATGGCAAAGTGTCCCTTTTTTCTGAAAAAGTGCCCTTTTTCGGTGGAGGGGTGGTGTAATACAGCCTAAAAAACGTAAAAAATGGACAATAACGGCTAAGAAAGTGGTGTAAAGAGGGGCAGAAATGGTTAAAGGCCCACAAATAGGGATTAAAACACCAAAAAAAAAGCCCCCAGAAAAAGTTTGCCCCTTTCTCTCGGGGGCCTGTGCACGTCCCTGTATTTATCCATGAACTTTTTTATTTTATTTCACTGTTGTTTTTTGTTGTTCTTCCTTCTGGCGCCTAACCTTTGATTCTGTGTGCAAAAGTGCTAGTTCAATTGTTTTTATTTGTCTGCTGCTCTCAAACCACACGCGGGCATTAGCTCTTGTGGAATGAGTGTTTGCTTTTGTGGTAATTTTGTAATATGTGTTGGGTGAATAAGCTTACTTACTTAATAAGACACCTACAAAGCTGAGAGAATAATCCAAATAAAAGATAATTACATTACGCTTATATTTATTGCTGTAACTTGATTTTTTTTTTACCCTGAAATACGTGAAAATAGATCTGAAAACTGCACATGACGTCAGAGCTCGATCAGGCACAGTCATTGTACAAGCAAATTTATCAGAAAGAAATTTGGGTACAAAAAAACCTAAAAGGATGACACATTTTCCATCAACTACATAACGATCCTAAAAATTGGTTTTGCGGCAACTGGCTGGATGAACAGAAAATGTAGACCTGTAGCTTTTGAAAGGATTTTCACAAACTTCAAAAGGTTCAAAACAAAATTGTAAATGTATTATTTAAAAATAATCCAAACTATAATACAGAAAATATTTTTTCATAAACAAAAAACACTGATAATTGAACAACTTGGAGACATTGTAACCATTTATAAAAATTACTTCAAAACTGATTTTAAGAAGACAGAACATAAAGCAGAATTTTTGTGTAAATCCAGCTACAGATTTAATGTCCCTCAGGTGAGTAACAATTATGGTAAGCAGTGCAGGTCACACGTAATCCTTACTCCATTTATAAATAATAATAAATAATAATTCGTTGCGGGAGCAACAGGACACGAAAGGACAATGAAGTCACTGACAGCGAGCCTAGTAAAACAGCGTACAATTAAGGGAAAAAATAGAAAAAGAAACAAAACATGAGTCGAGAAATGGGCAACACCAGGACTATAGCGCGACACCGAGGTAATTACAAAATTGTATAAAGCATGGCAAATTTTTATGTTGCCAATTGTCAACTGTTGGAAGCACAGGAAGCCATAACACACTAGTTACGAAATAAAATTAAAACCAACATGGTTTACGTTTCAAGAACCTCGACAGATTTTGGTTGTTTAATTCCGCACGAAATTTATCAATGGTAGCAGAGGAGACAGCAGACTCGGGCAGAGCATTCCAAACCTCAACCACACGATGGGAAAAGAAGTTTACACGACAGTTTAAGTGTGCTGGTTGACTTCTGAGTTTAAGTGAATGGCCGCGTGTTAAGCACATATTATTGTGCTCAAAAAAAGGAACTGCTAGAGGAAGTTTGTCATGGATAATTTTAAAAGTCAAAATCAGATCCGTCTTTAGGCGTCGAAGTTCAAGTAATTCCAATCTTGCAGACCGTAAGCGCTCAATGTAGGTGAGATTTCGTAATCCTGGTAAGGACTTCGTAAATCTCCGCTGGACAGATTCAACTCTGTCGATGTCCTGCAGCAAGTAAGGCGACCAAACCGGGCTTGCATATTCCAGGATAGGACGCACAAAAACTTTGAAGGCCCAAACTTTGGTTTTAAGGTCGCAAGCAGAAAAACAGCGGTTTACAATAGCTAAGCGTTTGAATGCTGTTGCAGTGATTTGGGAACAATGAGGAATTTAATAAGGAACTACTAAAACTACTAAAACTTGGTAGTATAAGAATTAGTAAGGAGATAAAAAGACATTTTTAAAACAATTAACAGCGTGTGAAGTCTCGTTTAATTATTGTCATATTATAATGCTCTTACAATTAAGTTAGTGCTAGTTTAATTATTATTAGTAGTATTTTTAATTCTTTTTTTTTTTGTTGTTTTTTAGTTACAGATTTTATCGTACTTGTGTGGTTTTTGTTTTGTTTTGAAACGATTTTAAAATTTGTATTTTTATATTGACTTTTAATCGTACGCTGCAATAAGGTATTCGTTGTTTTTTATACGTTGTAATTGACATTTTTATTTGTGGTAACTATTAAAATTATTGACGGGTTGAACTGTAAATGTTGTATGTCTAAGCTTATTACAAGTTTCAAAGTGAACTTAAAACCGTTATTTGGCATAAACTATGTTATTATTATTATAAATGGTACTAAAACTGGTGAATTTCAAATTTTTTTCTTTTTTAATGTATCTATATAGAAGCCCTGATCCCGAAGTCCCATGTTCCATGTCACCAACAATTAACGAACAATTACTTTAAACTCCAACAGTCATTTTAAACCAGCGGTATAGGCTCGTCATTGCTACGTTGCAGAGCGGCCGACAACAATAATATATCTTTATTAACAATGAAACTTAATTTACCACACCATAATATTAGCCAGCGACAAAGAATTGCTTAAACAATGCTGGATGATTAAAATTAAAGAATTAGTGAAAATCGCATAAATATTCAAAACGTGCAAAAGTACACACGGATTCGCTCACTCAATCAGCGTTTATTAGCCTGATAAAAATAATCGTTAACGATGCATAAAACGCTGGCATAAACCGCTTGAAGATAAAAATTAAAGGATAAGTGAAGCTCGGAAAATCGGATAAATATTCAAAACACGGAAAAATACGTAGACGGGTTAGATCACTCAATCAGCACATATTAGCCAACAAAATAATAATTGTTTAAACGATGCATAAACTGCTGGTGTAAACCGCTGGGAGATTAAAATTAAAGGAATAGTGAAACCCAGTCAAATATTCAAAACTTGCGAAAATACACAGACGTTTTCGCTCACTCAATCAGCGTTTATCAGCCAGTAAAAAAATAATTGAGCGTACGGGTGGTGCTTGATGCACCTTGTGCAACATGGGAAGCGGGGGGGGGGGGTTTGTTGTGTGAAATAGCCAGTATAGCTGTCCTGGAAATTGTGATGCACCGTTTGTTTGCAACTTGGGTATGGGGTTGCCTTATGAAACAGCCAGGTGGATAGCCTGGAAATTCTGATGCATCGTTCGCAACCTGGACATGAGGGGGGTCGCACGGGGGGGGGGTTAAGCAACAGCCAGAGAAGCTGGCCTGGAAATTCTAGTGCTATGCTATGTTCAACTAATTTTTAATTATTCTTTTTGTATTGAAGAGAGTTTAAAAAAAAAAGCTTATTATTATCTTAGTTGCTGTTTAACCAAAGCCTACACCGTGTTTTTCTTGTAGATTTCGATCTCACCTCATAATTCTGCAGGCATTGTCAACAGCATATAGGCAAGAATGCACGCGTAGGCCCTTCTATTTCGGGTAACTGAGAGTTGGACGAAAAACTCTCTTCCCACGTACGCGCCTCCTCTGGATTCATTCTTTGAATATTTGAGTCGCCCCTTTCCCAACTCGTATATCTTGGAAGACATTTCCTTACACCTGTAAATAAAGTTCCTGGTGGGTGCGGCTGGAGCGAAAGGCGTGATTGAAGTACCTGTACTTATAGGTTGGCGGTCCTAACCACCGCTTCGGCGTAGAACGTGACGTGACTGCGTCTACCTTGCACATTCACGCGCACAAGTTGACGAAGAGGCTTGCCTTTGTTAAGGGTTTGCCGAATTTGCAGCAACGACCGATGACGCAAAGAGCGACGGGGGGGGGGGGGGCAGGAGACCCATGAAACACGTAAAACGAAGCACAACCGTCGGCCGGCCGGCGGGAGATATATAATTTGAGTACATATTTTGTTGCACATTATTCTCCCTTGAATGGCTGCCTCAACTCGGCGCGCGTGCGGCCGGCGCGCGCGATTGTAGCTTGCCATTCCTGTTGCCGCCCTGCCTTTCCATTGGTTCTTTTACCATTCACAAAACTTAAGGTTTTGAGCTTCAGCAATGGCGGTGAGGTACCCCTGGGCGTTGCGCGTTCAGTCCTCCGCTCTCTCTCTCTCTTTCCGTTCCACTTTCGTTCTCTCTATGCTTGTCAAGCGGTGATTTTATTGAGGCCCCATTTGTAAGTTGTCAATTGGGATACGTAGAGTCGAGATGGGGGTGGGGTGAGGTGGGGGTTGGGGATTTGGGGTAGGGTCGGGTATGGTGAACATACATTTCCCCCATACCACCTTTTCCATCCTTCATCTACATCCCACCGTGCCAAGTGCCTTTCCGTACCTCTTCTGTCTACTTATTTGCATTCCGTTTGCAGCGCCTTCGCCCATGCTGCGTCGCGTTTTCCTGCTCTGCATTGCTAAGCGCCTTAAGG
This sequence comes from Lithobius niger, assembly GCA_023313725.1. Lineage (NCBI taxonomy): Eukaryota > Metazoa > Arthropoda > Chilopoda > Lithobiomorpha > Lithobiidae > Lithobius > Lithobius niger. Next base: position 31,943 of record JAHWFP010213585.1, read on the forward strand.
CCCCCCTCCCCCCACACCCCTCACCCCTTCAACCCCCAACCCCAAACCGCTACACTTCCACAACCAACCAGCACTTGTGTGCCTCTCCTCTGCACTAAACTACACCCACCCACACGACACCTCACCCCCTCCGCTCCGTCAACCACACCCGTTCTTCCCATACCCCTTCTTTTTGCCGCCGCCGGTCCCGTACGGCCCGATTTCGGTCCCGTTTTCAACTTTTGGGTCTGTTCATGCATGCGCGAACGCTTTTTATGTGGGCCCGAATCACTGGCGCACAGTCGCTCCCCATTGCGGGACCCCTCTTTATCACAGATCAAATTATTCATGCAACGGTTCCCATTGTCATCACCGAAGCATACTGACACACACTGAGTTGAGTAAAGCCTTAGCATAGGCTACGAACTCGCGCTCCAGTGGCGGGTTTATTCCCCGCGCATGATGAAAAAGAATCACGGAACGGATAAAAAAGAAAATGAGAGGGGGGGGGGAGGTTTGGGGAATGTGATGATGTATGCTGATACAAAGTGGAATACCAAATTGAAAGACGAGGTGATGGATTTTAAAACTTAAGTTTTTGAAAGAGTCTTTTTGATTCGTTCTTTTCTTATTTTTCTCCCTTTTTATTTTATGGGAGTGGGGGGAAGGGGAGGGGAAGGGTTTCTTCAAAATCTCTTCATTTTAAATCTTTGTTGCTCAAGAAACTCCGCGAATGTTTACCGTCTGTCATGTTTACTTGTAAAGTTCATTTGTAACAGTCTTTTTTTTTTTATTTCGTTAATCTTACGGATTTGACTAAAGGGTGGGCGTGAGAGGAGGGCGGATTCTGCGTCTTAAACCACAGAAGAGTCAATAAAAAAAAGATGTAAAAAAAAAGAAAAAATAATTGAAGCCAAACAAGAAAGGTAAATTAATCTGTGATTCCTCCCCACACGTCTCATAATTTGTTACGTGAAATTTTCATTGCCTTTATGCCTGTTCCGTCACCATAATTTTTTACACTTTTCTTCACAACTTTTGCTGCCACATGGTGAAGGTGGGGACTGGGCGAATAGATACAACCAAGATCTACACAACTGCTACAAGTTATGAAATATGGTTGATAAATTTCATCTTTTTGGTTTGTCGGGTCAAACACCCGACCAGTCATGTAATTTGTTTTCGCAGTGTTCAGAGAAAAAGCATGAGCTAAGTGTGTACAAAATTTTAGCCAGAAAAAAATAGAAGTTGAAAGTGACGGTGCATGAAGTTCCCACCCACCCGCCAAGTCACCCACCTGTATCACGCACTGCAACAGGCACTGTATGTTCCATCACGATTGCCGGTTAAAAATGTGTTGCCTTTTAAGCCTAGTTTTAGATTTTAGGTGTAATGGTCAGCTTTTAGGCATAGTTTTTACAACGTGCTGTTTTAATTTCTTGAGTAGCAGCTAACGGAGAATTGGGTTAGAGAGTAGGCCTATTCATTCACGCAACAGGTATAGTCTGTTCCACTTTATGTTTTCAGAAAACTAACTGTATGACGCCACGTTTTCTTCCACTACTAGTGCAAAAACATGTAAATATGCCACTCGTAGACTCTAACAGTAACTGAGTAGAGTCTGCAATTGTGATATCCACATGCTTTAGCAGTCGTAGTGCAAGGAAACGTGGCATCATACAGTTAGTTTTCTGAAAGCATAATGTGGAACAGACTATAGTCGAGAATTTTTTTACTGAGGCTATAATGTGTATCGTTAACGAAATCCTTTTGTTTTTTACGGTTACATGTCTTCCTGTTGTGGTTAA